>WBMW01003761.1:421369-445193 GCA_013396635.1 Penelope pileata
GGGGGGCCGACCCCGCCCCCCCCCCCGCCTCCCCCGCTGCCGCCCCCGTCGCGGGGGCCGTGCCCGCCGGCGGGGGAGCCGCGGCCGGGCGGGGGGCCCTGCCCGCCCTCCAGGGGCTCATAGCCGTAGTGCAGGCCGGGCCGCTCGTTGGTGAGCAGCGCCACGGCCTCGTTGATGTCGTTCTTGGCCAGGCGCAGGGCCTTGCGGATGGCGGCCGCGTCCGAGAAGCCCATGCAGAGCAGCGTGGTCATATGCTGCTCCTCCTCGCTCTCCATGGCCGCCCGCGGGGGCAGGAGGGCGGCGGNCGGCGGTGAAGCCCGGCTGGAGAGCGCACGCTGCGCCCGCATCACGTGACGGGGGAGGCTCTGCCGGGGCATGAATGGGCTGAAAGAGGAGGGGGGGGAGCAGCGAGTGGGAACAGCCGTCGCCATAGCGATGGGAGCGGGTGGGCGAGGCCTGGAGAGTCACGTGAGGGGAGCGGCGTTGCCAAGGGAACGGGACCCCGCGCCGGGGTCTGGCCCGGCGGTGCTGCCTTCCCGCTGAGGGAGCCCGGGGCCGAGCTGAGGCGGGAACGGCGCGGCGGGGGCCTCTGCTCTGAGGGAATGAGGGCCGTTTTTAAAGCAAACCCAGATCCTGAGCCCCCACTGTAACCTCGGAGGGGTTTTCTGCCCCGTGAGAGGCTGTAGGCGTCGAGCCCTGAGGCGGAGGCGGCTGCCTCGGGCGTGCTCCAGTGCAGGGGCTGAGAAGTCAGCCCGGCCCCGGGCTGGGTGCTGCCATCCGCCTGCAGGTCCTCATCTGTGTGGTAATGAGTTGTTTAGCGCACAACGGAGCCGGCAGCGATGCAAACTGATACAAAAAGAAGCAGGGCGCAATCAGCATAATAATAACATTTCGATTGCCTGAAGCAGGAAAGAGATTGTAAACGGCTCTTAACTCCGGCGCTGCGTGGAAGTCAGTAGGTGTGGGTCTCCATTCAGGCAGCGCTTATCGCCCCGTTTTAACAACATCTTTTTTGTTTTAATGTCCAAAGAAGATTTGCCAAGGGCAGTGCTGGTGTCTGCTATGCACACAGCGTTAGGAGGGTGTTTGCTGGCAGCCCAATGTGTGCTGGTGGTGGCGGACATGGCTGGAAGCACTGCAGCGAGGGACCCAGAAGCAGTCTGAAATCTCAGACACAAATCAATGCAGTGTGAGGAAACTTTCAGCTGTGAGGACACCAACAATATTTTGGTGCCAGCCTACAGAGCTTTCAGAGCTCAGTGTCTGTCTTCTGGATCTAAGGAGGATCTTTCAGTCACGCTGATCTCCAGTCATGAAAGAAACTGATATGGCTCAAGGTTGGCAGGCTTGAGAAAAATTCCAGCACTTCAGATGCATTCAGTTAATATGCTGGATATCGACTCCCTGCTTACTCGTGTGACCAAGGTTTAAATAACACTTTCTTGTTTTCAAAGTGCATTATAAATAATGATTTAATCCTCCCAGCCTGATGAGGTCAGTTGGCGTCATTTTCCCCCACTGGTGGAAGAGAAGTTGGTAGGAAAAAGTAACATCTTTTATTAGATGCCATTGGTTTCAGATTTATTTTGAGGAAGAGATCCTGTCTACTTGTGCTGAGCTAACTAATGAAAACATGCCAGGAGTAATGGAGGAACTGATTGTAATCCCAGATGGCTCAGAACAGAAGAGAATGCTCTACAGTGGTGTTACCAATGCTCTATACTTGTCCTGAGAGAAATTGGAAGGGAATTTGAATTTACCAATATGTGAGGGTGGCACTTGGGTGCAGCAGTCGAACATAACTGTGACAGCGAGCTATCCTGCTCCTAAAGTGTGTTACAGAGTTCTTGGACAATGTTTCTCTTGAGACTGCTTAAAAGGCGAGACTTTATACTCCAGCTTAGTGAAGGAATGGTTGTATCTTTCTCTATAAGTTATTCAGCCTGAAAGTCCCAGTTACAAAAGTTTTTCATGCATTGTTATTTGAAGAAAAGTTTCAGGCAGAAGCACAGAAAAGTCGAGTGAGTCTTTCCTGCTGGGGCATCAGGAGGTGCAAGGAGACAAGGGAAGGAAAGAAGCTGAAGGAGGGAGCAATCCCCTCAAGATCTGCTTTTGGGTAACTTGGAGTTTACAGCTGTGTAGTTGCCAGCCTGTTAGGACACCTTTACTGGTTGTTTGACTGTCTTACTGTACAAAAGTTGGCTACTTTGGACAAAATGTATCCTGTTTGTACCCTGAAGTATCTCTGGACATGAATAACCTTTGTGTTACAGAAGAGACTTTCTGGAGTGGAAACAACTTTTTTGGTAAGTGACTTTCTGTTCAATGCTGTGACATCTGTGATAAGAAACACTGGTTTTTCTGGTTTTTTTCTTTTTTTTTTGGGTTGATTCTGAAATTGCCAGGTGGCCTAAAAATAGAGTTTGATGGAGCTTTTCGATGATTTCTGCAAGATGTTACAGTAGGAGTGTTTGGTTGATTTATCTTTACCTGAATATAGATTTATGATTTTCTTCATAAAATTGTTTTAAAGATGGTTTAAAACTATTTTACAGCTCACTTACTATTTAAACAGTAAGTGCAGCATTTTAACTCCAAGAGAAACAGCTGTATTGTTCTGGTGGAACACATATGTGCAGCCAAACTAAGAGGTATCTCTCTGGCTTGTTTAAATTGGAGGTTTCCAAATCTCTGAACTATCTGGAAAACATCCCTTGCCACCCTGATTGTTCCCTCTTTGTTATATCTTCTCAGCCACAATTATTGCACATATACATTGAGACTCTGCCAGAAGTGAAAGTTTATTTTGTAGCAGGCCTTTAATTTGACTCATGTTTCACTCAAGATAAAAGAGCATCTTTCTCACCTTTTGTTAAATGTACCATAGCCAAGAGAAGCTTTGTATGAGCTAAAACTTACTGCTTATAAGTCTTCTATAAATGATGACTGTGTGAAATAGGGACAAAATTTAATTACAGTTCTCCACCATTACGTGGTACATAAGCACTGAAGGAGCTATGTGAAAACTGGAGTTACAGTAGCTAGAAGAAATTCCTTTGCAGTTGTTGCATGAAGAGGTGTGTGTGTGTGTCCGTATGAAACACAGCTCGTTGGTTTGGAAAGGAAGAAGCTTACTTTTCTCACTGATGTGAATGGTTTGGGATTAGGCAATGAGTGGAGCTGGATCTCATGACGATAAGAAGAGGCTTCTGTCCTGTCTGCCAAGTGAACAGAAACCTTAACACAGGCTGCAGGGCAAAAGTTTTTTGGGGACTTGAAATGTTACCAGGAAAGGCAACAAATCAAATGGCACTATCTTGCAGGAAATCTCACCACCAAGAGGAGATTAAGAGGTAAATTTCTGGTGAGAAATATCCTGTTTCTGTACCTTGAAACATACCGAGCACTGGCAAGAGGAACATGATGACAAAGGTTTCCCCAGTTTTCTGGCTTTGGTGGGCAAGACAATTCTTGCTTTTAGTGTAACTGGCAGTTGTGGCACTGAAAGTCTTTGCTTTAAGAAAGAGGATGTGAGATGTTGCAAAACTCAGCTTTTATATAGTATTGTGAAGAACTAATTTAGCTTTTCTGTGATGGGTTTATCTTTCCTTCCTTCCTTCTGTTTACTCCTTGTCCCACCCAGTCTCCTCCAGTTTCCTGCTTCTGCTTTATTTATAGCTAAATGTAATAGGTGGGATCTGAGGAAGTGCAAATACACCTGAATTACTGAAAATCACACTTCTTAACTATAGATATCGATGAAAGGTGTTTGGTTGTCTTCAGCAGAGGAATTAGAGGCATTGGTGCAGTGAAGAGCTGTATAAAACCCCTGGGAAATACAGTTGCAATGGGCAGATAACAGAGTAGATGCCTTAATGCGTTTGACTTTGCAGAGAGCAGTGCAGCTTCACAGAACACAATGGTTTTAGCAAACATAAGAAGTGCGTGAGTCTATTCATGGCAACCAGCTGACAGATTCATGTAAAATACTTTCAGACTTTGCTTGCAGTATGGATTTTTGCTGCTTTCACAGCTTTTGGCCAGTTAGAAAGGAGATTTGTACTGGGATAACCTCCAAGGCAAAGCTTGCTGTCAGCAGGGATTTGCAAAGAGGCAGCTTACCTTGGTTTCAAGCTGGGATTACTCACGTATGCTCGTAATCATAATTACAATATCGAGCTCTATTACACCACTTTTAAGATGGATATCTAACACACCTCATAGGGGAAAGGAGGAGTATCATTAGCTCCTCGACATGTATTCATTTGTACAACTGCTACTGACTGTAAAGGTTCTAACAGGGAAAACAGGAAGGTGAGCAGATCTCGTGGTGTTGCTGTGCCTCCTCCAGCAAGCCCTGTTTTTGTCCAAAGGGAGCAGGAGCTGAACTGTGACTGTTTTTTCTTCAACGGAAGCTTGAGTACCTGCTGCTCTCCTGAATACAGAAATGAAGGTTCACACTGTTTCCCTTGAATGGAAGCAGCATGATGTGAGTGTGAAAAGAGTGGGGCACTGTGGTAAGGGAAACAACCAAAAGGAGAGAACAGCTCACGCCAGGGTCTGACCAGATCTGCCCCCTCTCTTTCACTGTGTGGTTTGTTTTCAGCTCTTCAACTCAGAGCATCTCATGGGGCTCACAACACAGCTCCACAGCTCTGGGCTGAGAAAAAGAAACAATTCAAAGGGAGTATGTTCTTCCTGAAACAGGCTTCACAGGCTATGGGAAATGAAAGCTGAGGTTGAATTTTAAATCAAGCTGAAAGTGCTAAGATGCTGAAATGCAGAGTGAAGCTATTCAGTAGAATAAAATTTGGAACAGAGCCCTGAAAAAATCTTTAATTATGACTAATCCATTTTTAATATGTGTGGTTCTAGGTAATTTACTTTTAAAGATCATTTCTCTACTTATGCTGGTTATGATTCTTTACTGTCATTTTAGATAAATGGCATGCTGACATGCGAGCTGCAATGACAGAATGAGTTCTGATGCTGGAGTGGCCCTGGCTGAGCTGCTGGTGCAGCTGAGGAACAATACAAACAGGATATTCAGTGTCAGACCACAGTGGCACCCTGAGGGACCCACCCAGAGGCAGGCACTTGAATGCACGCTCTGTCCTTCGGCCAAGTTAGCTGAGGGAACTTGACCGAATAGCAGACTGCAAGCTCAGCTTTGCGCAGGGACAAACATTTTAAGTGGCTTTTTAGAAATGGAAACTATCTGAAATGGAAAGTTCAGGTGTTCTTGATGCACTGAACAAGTCTGTGAGGCACCACATAGCTTTACAGGATAGCCTATGGGATTGTTCTCAGATTGTCCCAGCCTTGCTTGCTGGTCCCTTCTTAGGGATCCCTCTGATCGTGTGATGCAGAAACACTGAAGTTACACTGCTATGGTAAATAATATTTTGTGTTTGAGTGTTGTGGCTGTTGTGATACAAATCCAACCGTATTCAGATGTTGCAGTCATTATAATCAGTAGAGCTGTGAACGGGAATATGAACTCTATGCAAACTACGGAGGGGAACAGGATGGAGACTGTTCAGGCAGGTAGGAAACAAAAGAGTGGATCCAGTGCTGATGGGATGCACTCAGCTTACGGACAGACCACAGCAGTTTAGCTAAGGACAGTGAAGTGTGGCAGCAGTGCTTGCAGTAACATGCAGTGCTATGAGGGTGAAGGTTGTTTTCTGTAGCATGTGTATCTGATATCCTGTTGGCATCTCCCTGATGTAGGCTGTAATGTGGTGCAATGCGATAGAGCAGCAGGGAACTCCTTGCTGGCTTTTTGCCCTGTATGCAGATTCCTTTTGAATTATGTTTTGTCCCTTAAAGCAAGGTCTGCCTCTTCAGTTTCTGATTGTCTAAGTTCTGCAATGCAGCTTGAGAAACAAGCCTGGAAAGCTGGGGGATTTTCTAAGCAATTAATGAAACACAGAATAGATAGGAAGGAGTCTGCTGAGGGAGAACCAACAAAGGGACCCAAGATGTGAGGGAGTGCTTCATGACAACACAGCCCTGTGCGGTGCTAGGCTTATATTAGCACAAAAGACTGGTTTATACTAAATGCTTGTCCACAAATCCTCTCCTGCTCTTAAGGGGCACCTCTGCCTCCTGGTGGAAACAGTACCTTGTTTGTCCTCAGTGGTGTGGAAACCTGAAGTCACACTCCTGCTGCCAGAGTACTGAAGCACTGCAGCCATTTGGCACCAGCAGCCCCACACAGGAGTTTTGAGGTGGGAGAAGTGAAAACCACTATCTTGACAGAAGTTCTGGGGGTATTTAGGTAGAGGGTCTGTGATGGAAGAGCCTCTCCCCCTTTCAGAGCTTTTAATGCTGCTATTGCTTCAGCTGTGCTTGTGCAGGGTGCTTTGCTCAGGCAGATTCTGTCACTTTGTGCAGATTATTAAATGTAGGCTGATGGGTGATCAAAGCTGAAACAGCCCTGGGGTGAGAGGCAGCAGCCATTCTGTGCTGGATGAAGGCCTTGTTGCTGTTTGTAGGGGGCATCTACAGGAGAGGTGATTAAGGCTCAAACACAAGGCTTACGTTTTCAGAAATACCAAGAGGTTCTTCAAGGCTGTGAGAGCCTAAAGCCTTGGGTTTCTCCTGCCTCATCTGCCTCCTGGCACTCACAGCCATGTTGTCCCTTTAACAATCCATTTGATCTGTCAGTGACTCATCTGAAGGCTCTCATCTTCACCAGCAAGGTGCTTCAGGGCTGAGTTGCACACACTTGCCAGCCTTGTTACTGCACTGTGTTATCAGCTCCTCTTTTCACTCCTCGGGTGCTCCCAGCCTTTGATCTGTTACCATATTGCAGCAGTAACTTCCCTTGTTGTTGTCTTTTTTTTTTTTAAATGCTGCATTACATTGTGCAAGGCCATCATCATGAATGCTGCAGTCTCTGCTGCCTGCTCACTGCTCTCCTGAGTACATCCATATGTCAATGCATGAAATCTACTCTGTTCCCCTCAATCCTCAAGTAAGCACGGTAGAAGTCACTTTCTATTCTTCTCCTGAATCACTTTACGTAACAAGATGGCAATTTCCACCAGGCACCAATGTAGCCTACATATAACCTGGAGTTATAATGCGCTTAATGATTCCCTTCCTTCTCCCTGATGCATTTATCTGGCTGTTGCTTTTACAAAACTGTGGGCCAGGGGCTGATTACTCCATCTGTACAGCAGCTGGTGTTGTGGGCCCTGGATGTTACTGCACAGTGATGAATCCTGCCCAGCAGCAGTATTTCTCCTTCTGCTGGTCAGGTTGGGTCTTGTTTTTAGTTTGAGGTTGGTTCTGTCAAAGCTAGAGACCTCAACGGAAAGAAAGGTGCTCTGTGTGCAGCAGGACTGATGGAACTTTGTTTTCTGTTTTTTACAGTTGTTTTACTGTTAAGCTGAGGATCCTGTCTGATACTGTAGACATCACAGAAGCCAGAGAGGAGAGATTTCCTTCCTGAGAATAGGGGTCTCTACTGCCCAGTGAAGCACAAGCTTCCAGCAGAGCCTTTCTGGTAGCTGACTCATTCAGGCATGTGGCTTCCTTCCACACAGGCTTTCTGGTGCCCAGTAGTTGAGCTCACACTGCGGCCTCAGTTACAGCCTCACTGCATTTTTGAGGCTACTTCAACAAGATATATCAGCTTGCTTTCATCACATTTGTCATTGCTCAATAGCTGTAAGACCTCTGCTCCTGTGTTAAATCTGCTTGGAGCTGGCAAATGGATTAAGAAGTAATTGGGGCATGGGGCAGTATGTGACAAAAGCGAGACAGCACCATAGTTTACGTATTTGCTTAACATATTTGCTTAAAATCAGCTAAAATCCTAGTAGTGTTGTAAGCAAGACCAGTGGCAGCATCTGAGCCATTTCTGCTCGAGATGGTGCTTAATCAGGTGACCTAATAAAGCCTTCCTAACTTGTAGGGTTTGGGGCAGGAACCAGCATAAGAAACACGTGCTATTTCACAGCCTATCAGGCAGTCAACTCCTGCCTTTGTGCTGTGGACCAGTGACCCAACTGATTTCTTCTTTATGCTCGAGGATGAGCCTTGGCTGGGCTTTGGGGTGGAGGGTGTACTTGCTGCAGCTTGGTCATGCCACACAGGGAATGCTGTGGCTACAGTGTTTATCTCCTATGGGGTCCAGCCAGGTGGCACAGCCCTAACGCCGAAGGTCTGACCGCACTCTGCTGATCCCAGCACAGTTACATAATGACGAATTGCTTTCCTTCCACTGGCCTGTTGGATGCACTTTATTTACGTCTTAAAACCTTGCTTCTCTTCCATGTTGTGATTCATGCAAAACTGTTTGGTAAGATGGCAGCTCTGCCTGGGGTGTGGGCAGGAGAAGGGCTGCAGCCTTGTGCTGAAAACGTGAGATGTGGTCCAGGCTCTCGGGGGAGCATGAGGCAGGGAGCAGAGATGCCAGTCTTGTGCTGTTTCACATGTTCATAACTACTCATCCTTGACTGTATTTCAAGCCTGGTCTACAATCGCTGTCAGTGTCCTGGGGCTTCTGCCAGGCTTTGATTGTCTCTTAGAATGATGGATGCTGGAAGTAAGGACACTCTGGAGAAAGGTAGTGCTGTTTCACTGCTGCAGCTGTTTTCCTGGGGCGTCCATTAAGGCTCCTTACTGGCATTTGCCCTCTTGCAAAATGTGTAGGTGAGCCATTCATAACTGCACAGAGAGATCCCACATCCTGTACTCACATTGAAGAGTAATCCCCGCAAAGAGGGGAAAATCTGTCCAGGTCTGCAAAGCAGTTCAGTAGCAGAGTTGAAAATAATCTACTTCTGAACCTCAGCATCTTTACACTGGGGTGGATTCATGGTGGCAGGAGCAGCAGTGGAGGAGTGGCATACTGCTTCCCCATTAGCACTGCCTGTTACAGCATCATGTCCCAGCTTGAGGATGAGGAGAAGGACTTTTCCTGCTGCATGAGTCTCTCTTTCATCTTCTCCTCTCTCTACGCAGCTGATGCACACAGATGTATTCTGGGCTGTGTTCATCTTCAATCTTCACTCACTTTTGCTCTTCCTTTCTGGAATTCATCCTGATGTGCAGGGGAAAGTGGGTCTTTTCCTGGAGCAATTCAGTCCCACACACACGGGTATTAATCTCTGTACTTCTTGAATATTCTACAAGTAGATATAGCTACTTGCATTCACTGCTTTTCTCCTGCAAATTTCCTCACTCTTTAAAGCATGCAGTTTCTTGAACAGCAAGATTAATGTAGCTGGATTTCCAGTGTCTCTAATTGTGTTTTACCTTTCCCCATGTGGGTTTGCTGATGACTACTAACAGGCAAGCTTCTCAGACTGTCCTCACTGGGAACATGATACTTCTGCCTGACTCCCTCTTAACATGAAGCCAGGGGTATTACCTACCTGCAGCCCAGTGTCAGGTTGGGGTTGGCTGAAGGATTGGTTGGGGTTAACAAAACAACCCAAGCAGGATGAGACGGATACGGATGCATCCCAGTTGAGACAGCATGAGCCTAATTGCCATAATGAACAAAGCTATTGCTATGTGATTGCAGTGAGCAAAAGGGACCCTCGCCTCTTTGCAGCGGTGTCTGCCAGCTCCTGGTGAGCTGGCTGTATCTGCAGGACACACTGCCCTCTCTTGGTCCTACATGGGCTCTGGATCTGAGCTGAGAAACTTGTTTGTGCATGTCCAAGGGCTGAGGATGATTGCTGGAGCCTTGTGGGGGAATCTGATTTGTGATGTGATTTATAAAGTCAGACAGTGTTACAGACCCTGTAGGCAATTCCAGCATCCCCTCAGACTTTGTGAGAGGGTTTATGTGGAGTTTCAGAACTGCATGGAATCGGTTGTGAGAAATATAACATACTACTGGCTTACTGCAGGGCAAATGATGTAAGAACTGCAGAAATCTGCTGTCTGGGTTCTTGAACACATGGTGGGAGGCTTTCCTCTAGCTCCTCTTATAGATGAAAGTTTGATCTAAATGTTGGACAACCCTAATTATGATATAAAAATCTCAGGGAATTTTCATTTCCAATTGCCATAGAGTTGTAGGAGAAATCTGGAAACGGAGACTTGTTTGAAGGAGACATTTCTGACTTGATTTCAGCAGTGCCCTTTGAGGTTATGCTGTCTCAGACACTGCCTGGGGCTGCAAGCTGAGTGATTTAGGGTGAAGCTGAGCACTGGACTGCTCAGTACTGGTACTTTAATACATGGGATGTAAGGATTTCATGTCCTCACTTTTCTGCTATATGTTGTGCTTGTTACTGCCTTTGTGTGGATTATTTGGTATTGGCAATGTCTGACACTGTTCACCCTTTTATATCTCCTGGAGAACCTCATTAATCTGTGCTATCTCCCACCTGGATTAGTGAAAATTCATGTTACAGCAAGATGGGGGACTAGGAATAGTTAGTTGTTTTTCAGAACAATTGTACATTTTTGTTTTGTCTTTTTTCAAGTGATTGTTGTCAGCACAAAAACCCAACGTGACTTGGAAGAGTATGTTCTCACTGCACGTCCTCTTAAAGGAACAACAGATGGAAATAGTGCTTGGGTCATAGCATCCCAGAATGGTGAGTGTCCTGGGGCTGCACAAGTTGATGGATATCTCCTCCTTTATATAAATGTACATGGAGCCACAAAGCTAGGTTAAATAATAATAATAATAATAATGATACGGAAAGATGCTGAAATCCCAGACATCTCACCTATCTAGTGTCTTACATGTGGGGTCACCTCCCCTTGTTGTGCACCTCCAGTGTGGGTTGCAGATCACCCCCTGGTACCACCCACTCTGCACTGCCTCTGCCTGGCTGTGCACAGCTGGGGAGTCCCTGGGGCTATGCCCACATCGTGAGTCAAAGCCTAAACAGGGTCAAAGGCTCCCCACCTCTGGAGGCAGTGAGAACGCTGAGTTTTCTTCATTACAGGGGAGTCTGAAGCAGCAAGTGCCTGAAAACAGCAGCTGTTGGGAGGCAGAGAGGTGCAGCAGGGCATGGTTCCCCACCACAGAAACCTTGTTGTGCTATGACTGCTAAAACACAACATTAGGTGAGAAAGCTAGCAGAGCTCAGCTGAAAACCACAGAACTGGCTCCTCAAATTCTCCGGTAATGCTGGGGAGCATAGGTCAGCCACAGCCCCAAAGCACCTGAACTTCTCTGTGCTGCTCAGACTGACAACTCGCATCTGGCACATGGGATCACTGAGCAGGAAAGAAGCCCCATGCCCACCTCAAGAGCTTGCCTTTTCCTCAGCAGCCCATGAATTTCCACAGGCAGGACTACCAGAAGTCAGATAATGGTGGGAGAAGTTGAGGTGACAGGAAGAAGAACCTTTCCGTGAAAATAAATCAGCACAGATTTGCCATCATGGGAAGAAACAGCTTTTCTCTGACGACATCTCCCCAGTCTCTGCTCATTTATCCTTTCTTTCAGGGGGATGTGCATGCTACCAGTGTGGTTTCCTGAGATCTTTTTTGGGCATCTGCCATGCAATGAATACTCACATTTATCACAGAATCACAGGGGTTGGAAGGAACCTCTGGAGATCATCTGGTCCAACCCCCCTGCTAAAGCAGGTTCCCTACAGTAGGTATCAGTGGTTTACTTCCTGTGTTGTGATTTCCCTGCTTCTGTACAGGTGAGAAACCAAAACCAGCCATGTGAAAGTGGAAACTTTCTGACTTAGTGCCCAGACTTGCTTCTTTCCATGGCCTTGTAACCTTGCTGCTGGCGGTAAGCTGCTCTGTGCTGGTACTGTCTCACTGGGCTAACTCGAGGGAGAGGCGTTCTCCAAGCCTGACTTCACTCCAAATCTCCACTCAGTATTTTTATAGTGATTTACACCTTTCTAAGATCAGAAGTTTGAACCAGAATTTTCCTCAGAACTGAAATAAAAAGGAAAAGCTGGAAAAACAGCCAAAGGATTTTATTTTTTTCCAATGCAACAAGTCAGTGTTTGAAGACAGTCTTGGATCACCGCTGGTCAGCTGCATGAAATCCATTGACTCTTGGCAGCTTGCTTCTTGCTGAGGAAGCTGGTGAGGGGAGCGAGCAGCCCATGCAGGTACCGCAGGGAAGTCCGAGCGGGAGCGTGTGTGTGCACATCAACAATTTGTTCTGCAGTTCTTACACTTCAACTTGACCAAAGCCATACCCTGGCCTTATAGCTACAGGCAGGATGGCTTAGCAACTGCTATTTATCCACTTACATTAGTCACTCGTGTAATTAAAAGATAGAGAGATGTATTTTATGTGGATCCAGGCTGCCTGGAAGGGAAGGCTGTCCTCACGGTAGGCTGGAGCTGCTGCCACCAGGGGACACTGTTGGATAGCCTATAAACCACCTTCCCTGGGCTGACAGTTTGCTTTTCTGCTTTGTCTCAGCGTGATTACCCCACGCTCCCAGCCCCAGCCTCCGTTAAGCTCCTTGTCCTTGGCACTCCTTGCTCTGGCACTGGTTTCTTTAGAGCTGTTCCCTGCAACGCCGGTTATTCATTTTCCATGGGCAATTTTATCGTACAAGGTCACCGAGTTGCAGTATCTTGCCTTTCATTCTGTTTCTCCTCCCCAGAGGCAGGTAGCCAATACACTGGTTTTCTGGGGGCATGTCAAGGACCCCCATGGAGCTGCAGGACTTGGCATGCTTGGGACAAGAGACATAAGCCAGACACAACCTGCCCTGAAGTTTGGGAGCACTCGGGGTAGAGATTTGGGTTTGGGCCTGTTTGGGAGATTAAGTTCAGTCTGGGTTCAGACTGCTCCAGTTCCCCGTGGTAAGAAATGTCCTATCTCTGTTTCCTGTAAGAAGAGTGAAGTGTAAGGTTCATGGCTTTTGAAGTTAGTTCTCTGGTGCTCTGTGTAATAAGAAAGACACATCTTTGCTTGCTTGAAATTTAAATAAAAAAAATGTTGTCAGTTTGCTTTTTTAGATGGAAAGAAACGTTCCTTAAGGAGCTGAATAGGTGGACTTGTGTGTGTTGTGACTTCCTACAGACTTCCTTCTGAGAAATGCAAGTTAACTTGTGTGCAAAAAATGCCATCCCTTGGGGATGGGGGAATGCAGGAGACACCTTCTGCAAGTGTTGTCTGGGCTTTGTATGTTCTGGGGATTTGGCTTCATTCAAAGAGAGGGCTTCCTTATGTCCATACTCATATGGACAAAATCAATCTTGACCAATTCTCCCTGGTTACAGCCACAGTTCACACTTCCCCTTTGGCTTGCTTGGGCTGCCCCTGGCCTCCATTTCCCTGACTCTTGAAGTCACTTAGCAAGGTGATGGGGAATTCGACCCTGCTTCAGGCAGCACAGAGATGTTTTGCAGAGTCTTGTTCTGAATGTGAAGCTGCTTCGTTTCTGAGAAGCTTTGGGATGGCTATCTTTCTCAAAGGGAAGCTCATCTGTGTTTTAGGATCCTCCATGGTACAAGGTGTGTTCTGATTTGCAGCATTGTCTGGAGATCAGGGCAGAGCTGTTGCTGTCTACTGACATGTCCTTCTGCGCTAATGCACAGATTCAGAGGAAACACAGAGCTGTATCCCTGCTCATGTCACTTCTCATAGCTGCCTCAGGCTTACAGAGCTCAGCCCAGCTGAGAATCTTGTCCATCTTGCACACACAGGGCTTTCTTTTTTGTGATGGTATTTCTGGAAACAACTTCACCAAGTGCTAATACCACATCAGACAGAAAGTTCACACTTGTGCCTTGGAGGGGACTAGCATGTGGAAGAACTCACGCTGTGGTCAGCCTAACAGACACCTCTGTGACAGGGAGACACTTTCCTTTCTATTAGGAGATGAAGTGCCCATTACAGTTACAGTGGGAGAATTTAGCTGGCCAGCTCATGAGTGCTTTTATACTTGAAGTGTTTAAAAAACAGGATGATGATTTTAGAAGTGGAGAGTAAAAATGGCCTGGCAGTTGAGTGGTGCTCCAGGATGGGTGCAGCATAGGCAGCACTCTCTCGTAATGTGCTGGGAGGCAGAGAGCTGTGCTG
Source organism: Penelope pileata (assembly GCA_013396635.1). Lineage (NCBI taxonomy): Eukaryota > Metazoa > Chordata > Aves > Galliformes > Cracidae > Penelope > Penelope pileata. Next base: position 435,366 of record WBMW01003761.1, read on the forward strand.
ATTGTGCTCACAGGTAGCAGCAAGTGCCTGTGTTTCAGCCAGGCCTAACTGTTCTGTGATCAAATGAAATTCCAGAGAAGATTCAAATTCAGTGGTTGATAAATTGCTGAGATTGTAATAATAATTCATTCATATTTTGTATTCTTTCTGGTACCTTATCCCCTGTGATGGCAGAAGCATTTCTGTCATCTGGAGTGTGTTGGAGTATTCTTGGAACACTTCTTTTCTGAAGAGTATTCTCATTTAAGATGCTGCTTCAATTCATTGGGAATGAAACTTTCCTGCAGAGCCCCAAATTTCATATGCATATGGCAGCCTGGAAATTGGTGGAGAGAAAAGGAAGGTGCTGGAACTTGTAAGAGAAAACTTCCTGCTTCTCTCCATCCCACATTGCTTCCTGAAGTGGCTGTGTTTCTGGGCAGGGCTTCCTGCTTCCCTGGAGGCACAGAAGGGTCTTCTTCTCACCCAGGTTTTGGACAAGTGTTTTCTTCCTGCAGTTGAAGGAGAAAGGTATTCTGGTGTGAGAAGGGGAGTCAATGTTTCACTGCCATGTCCAGAGAGCAAATATGTGGCAAGTGTGGATATGCTTGTGTTTTTGATGAATTACCCAGAACAGATGAGATGGCCTCATCATCTTACTCCTGATGCAGGGAGACACCGAAGTCTTGATCTAACATAGAGCCTGCCACAACAAAAATGAACTTTTTAACTGCAGAGTGGATTTCTGTTGGATCATCACTTTTGCAACATGTAGCTCTGGCTTTTTTTGACCCAATAGTAGCAGTCCTAAAGTTGGATTTAATGTTTCAGAGAACCATGGCTTGCACTACTCCCATTTGGAATCCTTTTCTATGAAGCATTTTTATTCCCACTAGCTCCTTGGTTGATTAGGTTCTTAAACTGAACATGCAAATTAGGAGTCCCAGGTGGTCTGCACTCTCCTGTCCCTGCATCCTCTCTAGTATAGCAGGGTAAGCCAGGAGTAAGGGTAGATTTTTGCCAATGGAAGGCTTGGTTCTGAATCTAGTTTGTAGATCCATGGATTTCAGTGAATTTCCTCATGGATTGAGTCAGCCCTCGGTCCTGGTTGGATCGTACAGCTGCTAATAGGTCTGCTGATAAATTTCTTGGAGTGTGTGTTAGCAAACATGCTGTGGAGCACAGGCAACCCTCTGGCCATTTTTTAATTGTTTTTGTCTGAGACACTCTTGCATGTATCTCTGTGAACGTGTGCAGTGTAGACAGAAGAAGAGAGCAGGGCCTCATGATTTGACTCTGATGTGGAGGAGCAGGAGGACACAGCGATTTACTCTTATGTGAGCACATGGGAACGCAGGCTCTTGTGCCTCAGTTTGTCCCTTTGCAGACTGGGGGCCTTGGTGACAAGTGCCACACTGTGGCAATAGAGTCTCTCTGTCCCACTGGGCCCCAGCAGCTCAGCTCTTACAGTAAGATATGATTTAGATTATTTAGGGTTTTGTCATGTGATCACAACTGATTGAGTTCCTGTGGCTTAACAAGTTGCCATCTGTTATCAGCCCCATTATGAATTATGCATTAGCTTAAATCAAGGCTTCAGCCAACGCAGTTCAAGAAAAGTCCTCACCCCAATGATACCATAAATCTGTCTTTAGGGCTGTTAGTGCTGGATACAAAATGCTACAGCCACATGGCAGAGTGTGCTGGTCCCATACGAGCTGGTTTGAACCATGATGGCAGATCCACGTGGCAGGTTTTTTGCTGGGCCAGATGCTGTCTGCCTTCCTGGTACAGGCTCATCAAGCTGCCTAAAACTCCATTGCTGGTGTTCTGACAGAAATGAGACCATGGGCCTGCACCAGAGAGGCTCATAGAGGTCATCTGGTCAGGGAAATGCTGCAGAAATAGGCTGGTGAGTACACACTGGCTTGCTGGCTGACTCAGTGCAAGGCTTTGTGAAGCTGCTGACCCTGGAGGTAGCATCAGCCCGACAGCCTGCAGTATGTGTGGCCATTTCCAGCAGAACACTTCAAACCCAGCCCAGACATTCACCTGACTCTGGGCTGGAAGCATCAGGGCCAGAAAGCAGTCTCCTGAAAGGTCTCGTTTCTCAAGGTAGTGCTTTCTCCATGAAGGAGAGTTGCCTTCAGCTGTGTGTATGGGCTATTTTCCTCTGAGGACAAGGTGCTGCTGCTCTGCAGAGCTCAGAAGGCTCCTCCTGGCTGCTGGCTGAGCTGTGAAGTCTCTCCCTTTTGGTTGTGTAGCATATGTCAGATCTGCAGCAATGAAGGCAATGAGATCTTTATGTCCTTCTGAGGGTGTGATTCCCCCACGTCCCATCATCTCTCCAGTCAAATATAAAGTCCAGACTTTCTCTGCCAGTTTGGCACAGAGGGTGCTCAGGGCAGGCCTGGCTGTTCCTGCACTTCTGGAGCTGGCTGAATTCATGTGTGTTTGCTGGGCAGCAGGCTGGGTCAGCACCTGGCTCTGGTGCAGGCTGTTTCTTAGCATCCATTTGAGATCAGAGCCTATGAAATAAACACTTCTCTCTGTGGGAACAGGCAGCCGAGATTACTGTAGCTAAATCAGGACTTCCTTGGTGAGCATGCACAGTAGGGAACGCAGAAAATTCATGGCATCCACAGAAGCCAAGTGCTGTCACAGCAATTGCACGGCTGCCCTGAGGAGGACCGCTGGGATCTGTGAGCCAAGCAGGATGGGTAAGGCAGGGAATGAATGCCTCCTGGCATCAGCAGTGGTTGCAGTGATGATTCCTGTTTGGATTTTGAGTCATAAATCTTTCTGTGGCTGCAAGGACAGCTGGAGGGTGGTTGTTCCGTTTGCTTTAGCTGACACAAAGGCTGGCCCTATGGCTCCCTGTTTCTGCTCTTGGATATCTGAGGGCAAAATCCTTTGACTTCAGTGGGGATTGCTCACACAATGTCCCATGTCCCTCCTCTTTAAAATAGGGCCAGATTCTCTGTCTGCAGTGTAATGTGCTAGGCTCTTCCTGTGGGAGAGAGCCAGCTTGCTTTTTCACCCAAATTCTCAAGTGTCTATATCCTTTGCAGTTTTACAGAGGGCTGAACAGTTTCTTCAACAGAGACAGCCATTCACAGTCTTTTTAGCCTCCTTTGGGAAGATGGAGGTGGATAGCAAAGCCCCCAGCAGAAAAGTTGTGCCACCATTAAGACTTATGTAAGTGAGGCGATCGGATTGCAGGTCTCTGCTCACTTTTTGTCCTGATGACTTTGTAGTCTAATGATGAAGAAAAAGAATGGTAAAGCTCTGGGTGCTGGACAGCAGTGGATTAGGAAGGAAAGGACAAAGTTAGGAGTTAGTGTGGACCACCAGGATGGGAGAAAAGAGAAATGGATTATTGAATTCAGACTCAAATTGCTCCAAACCACAGGGTATTGTGCTTGGGGGAGAGGCTGGGAGGGAGCAGTTAGGCAACTTCATCCTCAATCATGCAAAGGCAAAATTATTGGACAAAGGGATTTTATTAGATATATTGTAGTTGGAGCCTAGTAAAGGATTTGCTACAGGGTCTTACAAGATCTTGCACTCCCTCTGAAATTGTTTGGCTTATCTTGGCTAGGAACTCAGTCATGGGGATTAGTAGAAATGAGGAGTGATACATGGCTCTGATCACACAGATTTTGGACCAGCGTGACTTATGGAAGTTATTGGTGCATCCACCTCAGAGGGCTCCTCCTGTGCATTAGCACAACAGTAAAGAGCATTTCATGAATTTTTGAGATGCAGTAGTTTCACAAACTATTAGTGTGAGAGACAGCAAGTGAATAGTGCATAGTTTGGATTTGCATACTCAGGTGTGTTCCACAGACCAACAACTGAAGTCATGATATTGGGCCAGACTGTAAACTGGGGTGAGCAGCAAAGCCCTAGTGAAATCTACACATGAGTGACAATTCATTCCTATGGAGAATATATTGGGGTAGAATTTACTGCTAAGTATTTACTAATCAACTGGGTTGAAATCAGAGCTGAAAGTAATAGGGATAAGTTAAATGAATGTATTTCTCCCCACATATTAAAGAAGAAAGTCTGCTTGTCCCAGGCCATAGGCGAGGGAGGGAGGTTGTACAGGAGCCTGCCAAAATTGCAGAGGTACAGGAGGGTTACTGAGCAGTATGGGAGACCTGGCACACTTGTAAGAAATGGAGTATGGCACTAAACCCATTGCTCAGGAGCAATATTGCTGACTGAGAGGCAGTCTTGATGGCCCCATCAGTCTTCCTACCTCTGTATAATTGGACTCGGTGGACTATGGCTAAGATTTCACTGCAGGCAGGTCGTGAGATTTTGCCCAATAGTTCCACAGAAGGAGGAATTACTCTGCCCTGTAATAGATGTGCATAGTGTACAGCCCAAGCAATTGTGGTTCAGTACAAGATTTTCCTTCAGAAAGCTGACCACTCGTGATCCAAGGAGTCCAATTGTGATGACTTTACCATTAGTGCACAGCCCATACTAAGCTCCGATTCTTGGAGACTTCCATGCATGCAGGTCATTTGCGTCCTGTGGACAGTTTGGGAAGGAGCATGCATGCCTCAGCAGTGTATTTCTCTGTCCAGCTTGCATCCAATAAAGCTCTGACCACCTGGCTGAAGGAGTACTTTGTTCATCATTCCCGCCCACTCAGGGTGAGTTTCCACCTACAGCGCTGAAAAGCAGAGCACTGTGAGAATGGAGGGGCTAACTCTGAAACAATCCTGCATCCGTGCTGCTTCTGGACAAGAGGAGAATGAAGGATTTCCTCATCTGATTTCCATGTACTTTGTGTCAAATGCTGACTGTGCCCATCTCAGCAGCCAGTAGTGAGGAAACTGCAACTTAGTGCTACTTGTTGATGTACTTTCCTCAAGGTATGTCTTTTTATGTTGTTTTATGTGGCATTTGGCAGTCTGGTCTTCTGGAGTATCTGCTGACAGCAGTGTGAATTAATGATTTAGGGGTTAGAGCATTTAAAATCAAGGCTAGTCAAAGAGTGTACAAAGCTGGTCAGACTATAACCTTTGCTTTATTGGCTGTAATGCTGATGGGAGATACTTTCAGTGTGGAAGCCATTTGGTTGTAGTCTCTTGATCTTATCCTGCAGCATCATGGTGGGAAGCAGGATTCTCTTCTTCCTCTCTTCACTCTGTGCAGCTCCACTATGTGTCGTGACATTATTTCTGGGTTACACCAGATTTGGGCTTGCTGTCTTTTCATTTGGTAGTAAATCAGGGTGAAGAGGAGTGCCTGATTGCTCTCCAGTCCATTTCAGGAAAGAACTGGACGGTCAAAAGGCTACTTTTGAAAATACGCTTAGTTTTCTATTGGCATGGATTCCATCCATAAAAATAGCTCTACAGTTATTACAGGCTGTTCTTCTAGATAGTGGCATACAGTAGAAAAGGCAACGTGCCCTAGGCAAGGAGTAAGCAGCTAGGTTTCAAACACTCACTGAGCTTGGTCCTTCAGGCAACTCTTTAAGAGTTTTACATGAACAGAAAAGGAGAAAGACAGTGGAAAGAGGAGTTTATATTGAAGTCTTTATTTAGTTCCAAAGGCCTTGAGCAAGGCATCAAAACACGAGTGGCTCGTACAAGCCAAGACAGAGAGCAGAATTTCCTTTTTCTTCCAGATGAGAAGTAGGTCTTGTTATAAAGAGTTTGGGTGACAAAGCCAAAATGTACTTTGCATTTCTACTCCCATCTATTTTTAATTATTCATGTGTAGATTATTTTGTAGGATTAACAAGGAATTTGCCAGAAGCTGGCCCACAGAGGCTTGAGTTGCAGTTTTCCAGCAGACATCTTGAAAAAAACACTGTCACAGGCAATCAGCATCCTTGGGGAGGTGGCCTGTTAGCAGGGTGTTTACTAATTGGGATCATCCTGCAGTGGATAATTGTTTGTGGCACCCATGCTGATTGGACCCACAATATCTTCCCATCCCGCAAATGGTCCGTGACAGTTTTGATGAATATGAAGTTTGGAGTCTGAATAAATCTACGTGAGGGGAAAAAATGCTTCCACTGGAAAATACATGTGGAAGGGCAGAGCTGTGCCCTGGGTCAGCCTCCAAGAATGGAGCCACGGGAGCACACAGAAAGGAGGCCACTCGGTCAGTCTTGTCAGGCTGTTTTTTTGCTGTTACATTTAATTAAGAGATTGGGGGAGGGCTGACCATGCCAAAATAAGATTGGGAGAGGCGATTTAGTCTACACAGGATGGGGATGTCCTAACCGAGGACTTCTGGGCGTACTGGGAAACTTCAGATTTACTGAAATATCCCTGGAATGAGTTCAGGAACAAGTCAGGCCTTCTCTTGGACAGGCAATAGCAAAAGTGATGCAGACATCCCCAGCAAGTGGACGTTTCTCTGGTCTTGGGAGCACAGTGTGAGGGTCACAAGCCTTGGAGATTTTTTTTTTTTGTTTGTTTCTGGTGGGATGGACAAAAATGTGTTTTACATTTTTGCTGCATTTGACTGCTACGATGATATGTGGTAGAATTAAGAATTCCCCAGAAAGCTGCTTTGTCGGGCTACAGTTTAGAGCACCTGGTACTGGAGCAGTGCTGTCATACCCAAACAGAGCAAAGCACTGAACAGGTCCCAGATGATGCTTATTTCTCAATGGGGTCAACATTTCAGCATTTTTTTATCTGGAGGAGTGACTTCATTCTGGCAGATTTCAGGTCTAATAAGTCATCATGTATCTGCAGCATTTTAAGATACAACTAGATTTAGGGTCACAGAATTTTAGGATCATTCTAGCCCAGTCCCTTGCTCAAAGCTCATTCATCCCCCTGGCCCAAGCGTAAAATAGTACAGCCAGGATAAGCTGTACACCACATTGTGTGTTTTCACTTGTTTGACGGAAATGTTTGTTGTTCTTTGTCTGGATTACAGCTGTTCTGCACCAAGGTGAGCAGGAGAAGCAGTGGATTTAGTCTTTCCAGTTGAGAGATCAGTACTTCACTTGGATTCCTTAAGCTCCATGCATGTGCCAGATTTTGGGCTGAGGATGACATTGCAGGGCTGATCTCACGCCATGAATCAATGGTACAGTCTTCTGGAATTCCCTATTTCCAAAAAGTCTAACTGGTCAATAATTTTTTCTGTGCATATTTCAAGACTAGGAAAATTAGTACTAGACATGTATCAGGTCTAAGAATTGCTGTTAATTCTGATATCCAGACATTTTGACTGAGAAGCAAAGAATTAAAGAAAAATTACTTTCTAATCAGCTTTGTCAAGCCAAGAAAGAGATTAATGCTGTTAAGATAAAACCGTATGTATGCCCTGAAATCATAGGGTTACTAGTGGCTAAAGCATAGGAGACAGAGATTCAAAAGTGCCCCAATGTGATGGAGTTCATATTCCTGTTCAGAACAAAGATCAAGTCATCCTCCTGAGCCAGAAACTTTCTGGAGACACAGTTCTCCTTTTTCAATAGTCCTGCTCAATTCCACAAACAAATGCAGTTCCACGTGCTAACTTTTGTGGAAAACTGAGAAGCCATCTGGATCTGAGCTTTGGACAAAGGGAAATCTTTGTATCATCTCTCATTTCTTCCAGATCCTCACTGCCCAGCTCAGTGAGAAGCAGCTCATGAAGGGCCGGCTCAGCCTGGACATTACGATGGTGGAAATTAGTTGATTGTAGGATTGATTAGTTGATAACAGAATTAACTGTAACAAGTCAGGTGGTGGCATGATACAACTTCAAATCCCTCCTCCCAGTGGTCTTGTCAAAATGCAAACAGTGCTCTGAAGATCTGACTGCATGCTGAAGAGCGAGCTCAACAAACTCATCCCCCATGCACCTGCGATTACACTGCACACATTTGGTACTAATTGACCAGGTGACATGGTAAGACCAAAGACAGCTGGACAAAACATTTGTTTTTAGAGACCAGGAAAACCAGTAAGAATCCAGTGTCTCTGAGGCAAAACTGAAGGTGCTGCTCAGAAGATCAAAACAGTAGAATAGAGAAAGAGTGTTGGAGCACTGAAATTGTGGGAAAAAAAGTATTCAAGTATTTCTCAGCACCTTTGTTAATTTTGTGTTATGCTGTGATAAAGACTTAGCCAAAGCCATAGAGAGAATGAAGAAGTGTTTGTCCCTCACATGACATGAATGGGGTTAATTAACCATTTCTAGAAATAAGTGTTTCCCCAGTAGTAAAATGCAGGGTACTCTTCTGGTCCTGCAGCATCCCACTGAAGCCAAGAAGATCACACAGGAGTGATGTGGCCCAGCTTTCTGTCTCCTATCAAGGCTTATGACTGAAATGGGATCAAGGACTCAGTCTTAGAGTCGGAGCACTGGTTACAGGAGATAATCATTTATATGACTCTTACCAGGGGCAACCCATCGCCTCCAACCCAGCATCCTGCACATTAGCTTAACTCTGATAATCTTCTGGAGCTTTAGCAGATTCATAGGAAGGGGAGAATCTGGAAGGATTCCTGGAGGCTGTTATATATGTATCCAGCATTTCAATTGCAACGAGCTCCAGTGAATCTTCTCTAAATCTGTTTTAAGTTGTTTTTTTTTTCGGGGTCAATGGAACACAGTATAAATCCCAGCTCATTCAAGTCCTTCAGGCAGGGAATGTGGGAAATACATATGGAAATACTTTTGCCTGGTGTTCTCTACTCTGCACCCCTCCCAAACAGAACATACATTTGTGTTGCAATATAAAAGGGAAAAAACTCCAAGCCTGGAGTAATGTACACAATTCAATAATACACGAAATTCAAAGCTGCACATTAATCACATTCATGTTTAACTTCAGGTTTTAAACCCTGCAGGTTGGCTGCCCTTTGTTCTGCTAAGTGGAAGGGGGCATTCCAGCCTCTCTGTGCAGAGTTCAAAAGCCGCCTCGGGGAACAAGTGCAATCGGCTTTATGGGCTCATTGTATTCTCCCTCTGGGGCCTGGTGGGAAGCTACTGCACAGGTTGGCCCCTTATCAGGCTGTTCAAGGGAAGAAAAGTTTGGATAGGAAAGGTTTGGCAGGTCACTGCGAGGGGCTGCCTGCAGGTTCAGGAGGCCAAGACCGGAAAAGTGATGATGCTGTGAGCCTGAACCCAGCTGCAAGGCAGGTCTGGGCAGGAGGAGCGAGTCCTGCAGCAGCCGCTCCGCTCCTTCCACCCCCATCCAGCTCCAAGGCCCTTGTTTTCATTGGAGTTAGCTCATTTGCAGATTTTTGTGAACGTTTCATGTTGGAGCTCTTGTCTCTGATGTGTCTTTGTGTGCTGGATTATTTACTGTTCTCAGTGGTTACCTTTGTCCAGATTCGCTCACTCATCCGCGCTGCAGCTTCCTTGCCTGTGGCTGTTCAGACCCCATTCTCTTTCAGTCTATTCAAAACACTGTCACAATACGCTTTTATCCTGCCCTTTTCCCAGCCAGCCTGGCTTTCCAGGGCTCCACACAGGCAAATTAAGCTGCAGGGGGCAAAGACTGTTCCACTGCCCCTTAGCAGCCCGCTGCCATAGGAACCTGCCTCCTTGCTAATACCCACGTTGGCCTCAGCTGTAAGCACTGGTGGGGAGCTGTGGCTAGCCAGAGAACAGATTTGCTTGCAGTATCTGATTTGCATCAGGGTTATTGCCGTGGACGATCCGACCATAGCAAAATTTCTTCTCTGAAAGTGTGGCCGAGCACTGGAACAGTCTGCCCAGGGAAGTGGTGGTGTCACCATCCCTGGGGATATTCATTTAACCTGTAGATGTGGCACTTAGGGATGTGGTTTAGTGATCACAGTGGTGATGGGTTGATGATTGAACTGGATGATCTTAGAGGTCTTTTCCAACCCTAATGATTCT
>WBMW01003761.1:446890-672117 GCA_013396635.1 Penelope pileata
ACTCATCCGCGCTGCAGCTTCCTTGCCTGTGGCTGTTCAGACCCCATTCTCTTTCAGTCTATTCAAAACACTGTCACAATACGCTTTTATCCTGCCCTTTTCCCAGCCAGCCTGGCTTTCCAGGGCTCCACACAGGCAAATTAAGCTGCAGGGGGCAAAGACTGTTCCACTGCCCCTTAGCAGCCCGCTGCCATAGGAACCTGCCTCCTTGCTAATACCCACGTTGGCCTCAGCTGTAAGCACTGGTGGGGAGCTGTGGCTAGCCAGAGAACAGATTTGCTTGCAGTATCTGATTTGCATCAGGGTTATTGCCGTGGACGATCCGACCATAGCAAAATTTCTTCTCTGAAAGTGTGGCCGAGCACTGGAACAGTCTGCCCAGGGAAGTGGTGGTGTCACCATCCCTGGGGATATTCATTTAACCTGTAGATGTGGCACTTAGGGATGTGGTTTAGTGATCACAGTGGTGATGGGTTGATGATTGAACTGGATGATCTTAGAGGTCTTTTCCAACCCTAATGATTCTATGATTCTAAGATGTGGCAGCAGTGATAGCTGTGCTGTGGCTGTTAGGTACATTGGAAGGTGGACTGGCTTGGCTGGTAGCAGTCCAGCTGTGGTATTGTGAAGGCCAAGACGACTCGTTAGAAACCTGACAAATAGCACTAATCTATGCTACTTTGGCCACTGGGTCATTTGAAGTGCATCCACAGAGCTGTAATGGCATGTTCTTCAGTTTCCAAATTCCAGGGTAAAACCTGAATTTTGGATGTTCTGTCCGAACAGAGGAAATGCAGTGAGCATCTCAAGAGTGCTTACAAACATCCCAGAACACAGGATATGGGACAGACTTGTTGGAATTAAACAAATTGGTTGACACAGCGAGGCTACCCATTGCCAGCAAATGAGCCTGAGCTTGGAAGGTAAATGTTCTAAATTCCAGAGAGTCCACACATTTTACTCAGCGGACTGAAATGCCAAATTCTACCTACAGTCATATCAGAGGTGTAGTGTTGGATTAAGAGCTGTATACACAGCGATGACTTGTTGCTGGTGGGTCATCCAAGAACTTTTTCTATTCTAAACAGCTTCTGGTGGTGCAAATTATTAAACGTCATCAAAGTGGTGGAAGAGTTCAATCCTGTGAGGCCCTCTCCAAAACTGAAGCAGAAGAGATCTTTTAACAGGTATTGGAATTCAAATGCTTGTTACAATCAAATGGTAAATTCATCACTCTCCTTTGCAAAATTGTAGGCTGACAAAGTGATCCCACCACTCCACAGGAAGGAAAGCATGGCCTGAAAGACTTTCCTGTAGAATACACATACAGAGGTGCAGCAGAGGGCATAGTTTTCCAGCTCTGTCAGTTGGAGAGAAAATATTTTATGCAACAACACAGAACTTAATTTGCAGTAATACAGTATATATTGTTCTTGAAGGGCCACACGGGGGTTTAAATGAAGTAAATGCAAAGCTCCCACTGACAGCATTTGGCCCTCAGCAACTTCGGTTGTGGAAGTTATTCTGTTGTATATTATATGTAGAAAGGGGAAAGTTTCCAACCAATCAGGCTTTGATGCGAACGACTTTTCGTACTCAGTAAGCAGCACGCAAGCATTTCCGAAAGGATGGGTTGTTGAATAGTACCTTAGGGTTTTAGTGGGGAATTGCACAAGTGGCTTTCCAAGTGTATTTCCTATGCCTCTGCGCTATCCAAATATACAGCAAAATGTGGAGCAGGCTTTCCAAAGGGCAAAACCCCCATTTTAGGGCAGTATTAACTCGAATTCAATCTAAAGCCGGGTGTCTAACTCAGACAATCCCCAATGTTTCGTAGTTCAGATTGCCATAAAGAGCAGGGTTACTTAGGGTGTAAGAGCTCAGAGAAGCTCTGTTGACTTAAAAAGGAACAGGACTCAGCTTCTGATCTAAGGGGTCTGACACACATCTGTCAGCTGCCCAGTAATAAGTCACTGTTGGGAGATTCTGACCTTGTGACAATCCACAATAAATGGAAAATAATTAGTGTGTTTCTCTTTGACTCGTGGGAAAGCTACCCTGTAGTTCAGGAACGGTCCCCAGGGACAGCAGCATGTGTGTGGACTGAGCGGGCATGTGGGAGTTCCTCCCATTGCAGCCACTCCTTGGTGTGCCAAAGCTCTGACATCCAGCAGCTTCTCATTTCTTCTAACTTCTCGTCTTTTTTCGCTCTTCCTTTAAATTGCCAATTTTTCTTAAGGGATTTCTGCCGTGAGTCAATACTGAAATGTTTAGTTTGATGCCTATATGCCATTTCTTCTTTCTGTTTTCCTGACTGATGGAGATAAGCTGTATCCCACTGCCCTAAGGGAACAAGACTGACAGTGGGGGTGTGCCATAGGTTCTTTTGGCTTTGAATAATGTGCTGCAAACTGCAGCTTTTTCCATCTGCAAGGGATGGCAATGGGACCAGGCGGGCGCTCCCTCAGCCACTGCTGTTCTTCAGGGTGTGCCATTGCTGGAGCATGTCTGTAGGTTCAGCCAAACTAACCAAAAACCCAGCAGACATCCTCCAGTTCAAACTGTACAAAACACTCATGCACAAATGATGGCTGTGTCCACTTCTGTCATTTTTTCACTCCAGAGGGTGGGAAAATGAAGCTCCTGAGACATTCTGGAGAGGGCAGACCAGTGGCCCTTTGCTGTACAGCACAACATATGTTACTTACATCTCCTAGAAAGCTGCATAGGGCTTGGCTTAGGTGTCTGTGGCTTCATGGCAGTGAAGAAGATCGGCTCCAATATGTCAAGTAGTCAAAAACATAGTTAGGAATACTCTCTGAGAGAGCCTGAGGTTAATGTGGGGCAACAGGTTCTATCTAAAAGGAGGTTTTTTTTCTTAGAAAGCAATGGCTGATGAAGGGCTTGCAGTCTTTCTGCTGTTCATATTCTGGCTGAAATCTTTTAGCCACACTGGAAGCAGCCAGATAGTTTGTAAAAAGACTCAGTCACTTAACATGATCTTACTTGTATAGAACTTGCTGTTCTTTGATCCAACTAACTCAGTCCAGGAGGGCTGTAAAAGGAGAGAAATGAAGTGTTTCTAATTAAAAATTTGAAAAAAGTTTTCAAGAAAAGAAAAAAAAAAACACAACAGAAGAGTATCGATGTAGAATTATTTAATTTAAAATGTCTCCTAATTCTCTCCATGTTTCAACACGAAAGGTGGATCTGGGGCCAGCTTGTTAAGCGGGGCTGCTTGGCTACTGGCCCACACACATGGAGAGCAAGGCAGGTCCTGCCCTGCCTCCTCCCTGCACTGCCGATGTGCTGCGGCGTGGCAGGAGGCAGATGGACGTGAGCAGGAAGACTGCAAAATTGGCAGTCAGCACTTGATTGGATGCCATTTTTACAGCTGTTGGATGCTTGAGTTTGGGAAAGCAAAGCCAACTCGTGATTTTAGGGCAGGATAATTCCAGACTTTTAGTGCCTCAGGAGGGGGGTGACGGTGAGTGGCAAAGTCTGGGGTTTTGCAGGTCGTGTGCAGGTGACAAATTAGGAGAGATGCTTTTTGTTGTTAAATCTTCTGGGGGAAAAACCTATGCGATATTTCATAAGTAGGCTTAGGTAAGGGTAAAACTTACTTGATCTCAAATTTCACTGCCATTTCAATCATTCTCTCTGGCATCTGGTGCCCATTTATAAGGTACAGAATAAGGAATCACTTAAAAGCATGCGCAAGCAAATGTGAAATTTGTGCTAAAACAATGCACTTGGGGATTTTAATACAATAATTGACCCCTTCCTTGTTTGTCTGTCTAATGCTCACTTTGTTCTCTCAAGATCTCACAAGATATTGAATTTACTGGCTAGAGAAGGGCTGCAGAGAAAACAGAAAAATTTGCTGAGAAAGCAGAAGAGGTTAGTGGAAAAAATCTTGTTTTCTCTGGGCAAGTAATACTTATTCTCCTTGTGATCAACACCAGATACTCTCCAGCAATCGTTTCTTGTTTTCCACTCCACCCTGAAAGAGTTCTAAATAGAACTGTTGTGTTTTACAGATTTGATAAAAAAAATTCGGAGAGGCATACAATCCATTTCAGATAACAGCAGATCAGTACTGGAAACCTTTCACCTCACAAATTCCCAACTACCAGAGAGATTTACAGACAGTGGTGACAGCCCTAAGCTCTCCTGCTCTTGTTCTGCATGCTTGTCATGCTGGAGGCTTTTTATTTCTTGCAGGTAGATCTTAAATTTGTAGTGTAAACAAAAGCTGGTGAGTGTTTTGTGGCTGGCAGGCCGGGAGGGAGAAACGACACGGATCTGACTTCTGGACAAGTCATTCAGTACGAAACAAATGGTCAGTGCTGCAAAATCCCAGTGCTTCTCTGTGACATGGATGAGGTGAAACCTCTGTGCTACCACTATGGTTGGAAGTGCTTGTTCTCTGGCCCAGAATACTCTTTCTGCAAGGTAAGAATTTAGATTACTCTCTACGTGTCTGGTCCCTCGCCTCGGCGCCAGGAGAGAGCTGCTGGTGTGCTTCCCTGATTTGATCTGAAAGTGGAAACAGGGGCAAGAGCCACAGTTTCTGTGGTGCCTCCTTGTCTGCATCTGTTGCTCATGTTCAGTCATCCCAGACGCTTCTCTTCCAGCCAGATCTCCCTGTTCTGCTTGACACCACTTGAATCAAGGAATGCAATGATTTCAGTATTTCCTATTCTAGCTCTTAAACTAATGTTTAGTTCTGCCTCTGCAAAACACAGGGCAGAGACTTTTTCAGTGTGCTCCTGGAAGGACTTATGCCTTGTAGATCTTAAAGCCACAGCATGAATCAAACCATTTATTTTGATGGAGACACGTCTCAAGATTTTGCCTGCATTACCTTTTCCCCCAGCTTTTTTGGGGCTTATCCTTCCAGAAGCACTGACTCTAGGATCCAAAAAGCTTTTGTAGATTTGGTTCCTTGCTTCTCAGAGGTCAAGCAGCTATTTGGATGCTGTATCCAGACTTAGCAGCACACGCTGCCAGTGTGGCCTCATTCCTGTCAAGAAGCATGGTTTCTGTAGCCTCTTTGTTTTTCAGCCTGCTGGTTTTATCCGTCCCTAGGAGCAAGTGTTCAGCAGAGGAAGGATTGCACAGCCAGGCCCTGATGCAGGACATCCATTTGTCTTGTTTGGAAATCCTGAGTACTGAGGTCTGATAATTAAGTGTTTCATTAAGCCTGACGTTGCGGTGGAGCCTGGAGAAGTATGTGCTGTGTGTTAGAGCACTCACATGCTGGAGCTCGGGCCTCTCTGTTAGAAACAGCCACTAGGGGAGAGTTGTGGCTGCTGCATGGGGTAAGATCTGTGTCAGAAAGAACCCAGCGGGTCTCTGAGCGAGGAAGATGTGCAGCTGACAGCAGCATGAGCCCCAGCAACATGCTGAGCCATCCACACACTGCGTCACCTGCGGCCTCTTCCCCAGGAACCTCCTGGTGGAAGCACAACAGGCAAGGAGAGAAGGAAGAGAAGGAGAGGGAAGAGGCAGAGAGGGATGTTCAGGGGGCAGAAAGTCTTGAGCAGCTGGAAGGCTGTCAGATGGGTAAGGCATGACTGGAATTGTCCCAAAGACATTGAATGTGGACGGAGATTTTCTCTGAATCTTTAGATGAACTGGAAGGCATCTGATTGTGGCTAGTTCTCTTTCAGCTCCTTATCACCATATTCGGGTACCTCTCCAGAGCCATATCAGAAAAAAGAGGTGTCTCAATGAATCACTTGCACTGAGTAGTTCTGCTGCACAGACATAAGTGCAGGCACTCTTTGGTGGCCACTCCTGTGGCTTGATGCAGTTATACTGTTCTACATGCCGTCTGCACTCAAAACCATTCTGTCCTGAGATGCTGCCTATTGTGAGCAAGCCAGTCTTATTTCAGAGAGAGCAGAACGAGAATTGAATGGCAAACAGTTCTAGTAAAGAGAGTTAAATCTTATGCTCCTGAGGTGCCTCACAGCTGCCAGGCTGTGCTGTAGTCAGCCATGGCTGCTTTGCATTGGCCAGCCTCATTTCTGCAAGTGCCACGTGGGGCTGTGGGTACCTGTGATAGCAAGAAAAACTTGGTATGATGCTGAGAAACCCCTGTTTAGGTGCCTGTGGGTGGACAGAAGATGTATACAGTCGTAGGTAAAGGATATTCTGCTGCTGGAAGAAAAGAACGTAGCATTTCTTTTACGCTAGTGAGATGACCTATAGTCTCTGCTTTTCCATTCAGCCTGTTGTTTATTGCTCACAAATGATGGAAATAGCTCACATTTGAAGCGTTTGCTCATCTTAAAAACAAGACCCAATCAATAAAGAACTCTTTGAAAGAAGTTTTCAGCAATAATTTACTTCAGTATAATATGAACAAGCTTGAACTGAAACTTTTATGACCTATGACTTGTCAGATTTTTCTTCACAGACCTTACCCTTTAGCACATTTTTCATGATAACACAAGCCAATCTGTTTATTATTTTCAATTTAAAAAAGTAAAAAAATATTGCATCCTCATGAAAATTGCTTCATTGCTGGGCTTTTTGAGTGGTCAGTGTAATATATCATTGTTTGATCTGGCAGAACCATCTATTTATAAGCTAGTATGTGTCAAACTATTTTTCTGGCAAAACCAGGAAGACACCTGGTTTAGTTTAGATTCCTCGCTGTGTAATTCCAAACATCGCTCAGTGCTCTTGGATTTAAAACTCAGGCTAGGATCCAGACTTAAGAGTGCTGCTGTCATTCACAAGAGGCTCAAGGGCCTCTGCTCTCAAGGTTCATGAGATCATAAATTCTTGTTTAATTTTTCTTTTTTTTCCTAGCTCAAGTCTAGGCAGAAACACAGGATTGGGTACATCTTAAATAGAAGTGGGGTGCAGCGAATTTTGCTATCTGTTTCAGAGAGAGTTGCCCGTATTGACCAACAGAGGTAGCAGCAACGCAATTAATGAAAGTTTGCTAACGAGATCAAGAGGAGAGGGCCGCATTTGCAGAGCTGTGATAAAACTTGGGAAGGTAGCACAACCCTGGGCCATACTGGGAACAGGAATTAGAAATGCTGTATGTCTGTAGTTAAGTAAGTGTAAGGGAGCTGACTGACTTATTAAAAGGTGCTGTTCATGGCAATAATGCCATTACAGAGGTGTCTTTTTAGTTTACTGGTTTCCTTTGGCTAGACTTGATATAGGAAGTACTGTGTCAGTATTTTACTTTAATACAGTTCCCATTTTCTATCAGCTAGAATTGTGCTGTTTGACAAGATTCAGGATGTACACGTGACTTGCTTAGTCGTAAAGTTCAAGAGCTTATATTGATGGATTCATTTTCGTTTCAACTCTAGTTGTTTACAGGTCTCATAAAGGGCATGGAGATCATTGTTGTCAAGTAGCTGGAATGAGGAAGGCTGTGTTATGCAGGACCGTGAGCATGTTCAGCACTTACATAAATGTAGTAGTAAAGATGAGAAAGAAAACACGGCAAGAGTGAGGGAGAAAGACGAGACAGGAAAAAAAAAAGGTGTATGTCCTGATCGTACGCTGTGTTCCTTGTTAAACCAGTGATCTGGTCCTTCCATCCAATAACAACATACCATTGCGTCATCGCCATGTTGAGCCTGTGGCAGGTTTTGTTTTGCCTCTGTGGTGGATCTTCTCTCTTCTATCTGGGCAGGAGCTCTTTGCAAGGAGCTGGCCAGTTGTCTAAATAGGCTCCAGCCCCTCTTGATTGTTTTCTCTTCATCCTCCTGGTGAAGGAGATAGGTGGTCTGAAAAAGAAAGTCCAAGTGAAATGGTTCATGCTCAGAGCAGCTAAGCAAAACTATGCTTTTGAGGCTAACTTATTCTTCATAATTTATCTTGTAATATAAGCTAATGCAGTAGTTTAAGAGAAATTTATTTTAAGCTTTAAAGGGCAAAGGACCTGTATATTTAACCACAGGCTAAGTTTCACTTAAGTACACTGAAGTCAGCCATGCCTGTTACCTCAGTGACCTCCTATCTCCTACCAGGCAAAGTCCTTCTGCTCCTGCAGCCCTCATTCTGAAACCCCTCCGTAAAACAACCTTGACAGTGCGCTGGGAAGAAGAAATGGGGCTTGATATGAGTGAAGGAGTGGTTAGTAGTGGCTGCTGAACATTTATCAACGTAGCTAGAAACATTGTGTCATCATTTCTGCTGTGTTAGGAATTCACCTGTGCACCGAATGAAGAGTTAAGCACCCAAAACTGGCACTGACATCAGCCACCTTGCTGAGGGGGCTGAGGAGGGCTGCCAAGAGCAATGTCAAAGAGGAGAGGTTGTCTGAAAGATTCCCCCCCACATTACTTCACGTTAGTCACTGTACCTGCAGACTGGATTTAACCAGCTTGGGCTTCACAGCTGAAACAGTCTGGTGGTGCTGAGGTGCTCCATTGGATGGATTTTCTGCTAAAATACAGTCAGACAGGGCCACAGCAGTGACAGTGCTCTGTGTCACAGGCTTAAAGTGACAGCACTTGGTGGAGAGGTAGGCTTCAGACCTTCTTTAGCCCAAAGGGTTTCCAATGTACCACTTACATTTTGTATCAGAAGGTAACTTGAGACGAGGAAACGTGATTCTCCAGCTTTGCTGTTGAAGGTGCCAGGGCAAGAGGGAGCATTACTGTACCCATATAAGAAGATATTCCCTTGCTTTCTAGTGATCCCTTTGCCTAAAACTTTGACACATTTTGCTAGGTGGCTCTTTAACGCAAAAAGAAGAAACTGTCTAGTCACTAGGGTTTTGTGTCTTATCTTCTCAGGTTCTGATCCAAGATGGATCACCATCCATCTCAGCATGGATCCAAAATCCATAAAAAGTGCTTTGCAGGATCTGACCCTAATTATTTTTTTGTCACCTTTCTGTTAGTGGATTCTCTTCCCTGACAAGGTTGTTACCTTTTTCAGCTGTCTAGTACCAACTCCAGGCCTCCAGGCTATTTAAATGAATGGAAGCTACATGGATATGTGACAGCTGCCTTCATTTAAAATCAAGAAGGAATTTTGCCAGCCCAGACCTTGATGGTTTCTGAAGAGGTGGATTGCCAAAGAATCCAGAGAAGGTGGAAGAGAAATCATTAGCAAGAGTCAGTAAAGGGGCTATATTTTCTGCTTTTGTATTAAAAATTCTGCCATGTAATTCTTGCAGAAGCAGCGGGACAGACTATTCCTGACTGCATCATTTCTTTGAACATACATTGGGTTTGAGTTGTTACCCAATGAGAGAAAACAGGATGTAGTGGATTGGAAGCATTTCATATTGACTACATGGACTGAGAATTTAGTCTGTGAGACACTGAGACATTTTAATTTTTGTTTTTCCTGTGCTAGAAGGTCACTGGTATAAGTAGAGTGTTCCAGCTTTTTTTCTTAAAAGTAATTAAGAATCTTTCACAGCTTTAAAATGCAATGTTTAATTTTTAAAGGGTTCTATTTCTGTGTCCAGAGCCTAGGACAACTGTAGAGTTTAGCAGATTAAAATTCCTTAATAATCATGAACACCTTGAGCTATTTCTTGGACTGTTACCAGCCTTCAAGGACACTTGAAGGACTCAAATGTCCCCCAGTCTCCCAAAAGGGATGGCATTTTATTTCTGCATTTGCCAATTTTCAGGGTTACAAGTTCCTTTATTATCAGAACCTTAACTTCGTGAAACACTGTGTTACCTTTACCACTGCAAGGCTTTGTGTCCAAGAAATAAAGACTTTTAAGCAACATGTCAGCACTTACCCAACAGTTAGGGAGCAGGGATTCATAGTAGTAGGAATATGATTTAAAATACTTGTGTCAGGTTTAAGATTATCTTTTTAACCTGCAGCAAGCTCCCCTCTCCTTCCTCATTTACCTTCTTATTATGACTAATGAGACCAGTCTTTTGTGTTTGTCCTTAATATCCTAGGGGTAAAGAGGATGCAGGGCACTGGAATGTCTGCTTTGCCTCCCACGTGTCATATGGAGACCCAACACAGGATCCTTGCTGTCCTTGAAGACTTGTTAGCTGGCAATGAATACTACCTCCAGTTCTGTACATATCATATTAAACAAGATGGCCAATTCCAGTGGTGGAGGCATAGATTTGTTTTATGAGTGCGTTGCACACAATGACACAAGCTTGTAGATTCTGCTTTTTATTTGGTGGTAATCTTGATCAATAGCAGCTAAATCATTTGCAGAAGAAAAATAAATGGGAAGAAAAATTCATGTTTATATTCTAGCTATGCAAAAGGACCTTGGGTTTTCCCCTATCCTCTCCTCCCAGAACTTGTCAGCAGTAGGAATTCAGATCAATAAAAGCCAGACTTTTTTCCCATGCAGGTGTTTCTGGAGTGATTGTAATCTTTCTGATTAATTGCATCTGCAAAAGATCTCATCATTACGAGCAAGATAGAAATTATGAAAGAAGGTGCTCCTACAGCAGGGAACTGGTAATTAAAATAATACTACAGGCTCTGAGCCTCATGGAATTATATGTGGGGTTTGGAAGTAGAGCAAAGATAGATCTGAAGATGTCATTATGCCACCAAGATCTTAGAACCCTGCAGCAACATAATGGACTGGCAAGGGCAAGAGCCCAATGTCGTTAGGTAGTGCTGAAATCCAGCTTTTGGAGATTAAGCTGCATTACTAAGATTAGGGGCCCTTATCAAACTCTGAGTCCAGGAGACTGCCCAAAGTCATCTGCCCTAAGTCAGTAAGGAAAGGGCTGCAGAAAAGCAAAGTGCTGATCTTGTAAAAATAGCATTTTGCTGCTCATGGAAGTCTCTAGGACGACAGCCTCAGAGACTGGGGCCCTGTTTCCTTGTGCAGAGCAGCAACATAAGGTTTGGTGCATTACAGACCGAGAGGCCTCACCCTCTATTTGGTACAACAACATGTAATTGAGATGGAAATTGATTAACAGATGCTAATCAAGGCCACATTTCCTTCTAGCCCCTTAGTTGGGCACGTGAAACATTTGCAAGTGGCTGTCATTCCAAGCTGAAGTTTTAGAGGGAGCAGGATATATTTATGCATGTAAAATGCATTTGCTGTAATCTGTCTGGAGGTTTTTACTCCTTATGGCCACAGTCTGAGTAGAGCTGTCACAGAAAGGTGACACTGGGAGGGAGAGGTGGAGAGGACTCAGCTTCCTGATGGTCACCCTATCCCCTTTTGCTCCCCCTTGCTGCTGCTGGCAGATCTTAGATCTCATTTCAGATCTCGCTTGGTTGCCTGGGACCGAGATTCCTTTCCCCTAGTGCTCATCACTACTCAGAGCCCTGCAGTCGTAACAGGATACTGCCCTTGCTGCAACCTTTTGAAGTGAGAAGTTTCTTCCATACCATCAGAAGCAAAAATAGGTGATTCTCCAGGACACACGTGAAGATTTGAACCCTCAAATGTCAGTCTAAAGCCCTATCTGTGAGATGATCCATCCTGTATCCTGCTTTGTGGTGTAAATCCAGCTGACACACGGATGTGTGGCACAAACAAACTCCCCCTTCTCAACCAGTGGCGTGACAGTCCTTTGGTTTTTGCATCATTACTTGTAGAGAGACAAATGGAAGGAATCCTCCGGTGTCATGCATCCATGACCTAAAGTCAAAAGGCCGTCTAAGTTTTTATTGGAGGAGATCCAGTTGTAGAAAGAAAAATTCTTGCCAAATCAGCTAGGGAAAGTTGACTGAAATATGTTTGAACAGACAAATTGTTCAGCCATGCAGCTGGCTCGACAGAGGAAACTGTTATTCCTGGGTAATTTGAAGCAACTATGTGTATATAAGTATAAATATATATCTATATTGCACAGTCTTTCTAGTAGTCACCATTTCTCCCAGTAGGAAGTCTGAAATTCAAGGAGAGGGAAGTCAAGGCTACACATTCAGTGCCCTGCCTGCCCCTCAGAATAATCCCCTGTTTCTTCATGGGAGTGCCTGGCTGTGGGCACTGCTGAGCTCTTGTGCTGTGCACTGGGAGATGGTGTTTCTCATGCCCTGACCAGCTGCCCCCTCCCTGCCCTGCCCCAACAAGCCATGCCAGATTTTCTTTGCCTCATCGTGTTCCGCGAAAAGCGGAAAGCCATTTGGTTTAGTGAACCTGGTTGCAAAATCCACAGATGGGTTTTCGTCAACAGCTAAACATCACTGCAGAACCACAGTATGTACTTGTTAGCAAAACATTTCAAGTGCCCCGTTCTGCATTAATTTGCATTCTGGGACTTGGCAGCAGCACCGAATTTTGTATTTGTTTTGGGACACTACAAAAAGAAAATCTGTTCCTGTCGAAGCACTCACCCTTCCCTGCCAACCTGTCTGATGGGATAACAGGGCACAGCTGCTCAGTATTTGGCCTTGCCAGTGGTATCTGAGGGGTTAAACTGAGCCCCAAGCACTTGTTCTACCCTGAACTCCTCACCCTCTGGGATTTATGGTCATCTGCTCGCATGTTAAAAAGATTATAAGAAAAATATGTAAATGAAAGTTAATAAGTGTAGCAGAGTGGTGTAAAAGCAAACCCATTAGCAACAGGATCCAAGGCTCTACATATGCTCCGTTTCTGTTGCTGGAATTGTCATCAAAGAGCTATCCAAGGCTGCCAGGCCCAGATGGATTTTACATCCTCATGCACCAGCCCTGAGCCAAAGCTGAATTTGCAGGTGAAGCGGACACCGCAGCTTGTGGGGAGGTGCCTGGGCTGCGTGCGTGTCACTCCGTGGGCTGAGGTCTGGCTCCCAGGAGTGAGGCTCTCCTCAGAAAGATGGAAGTAGCCTTCCACTACTGGTTTATCAAAACAACAACAACAAAAAAAGGTGCTGAGGGCAAGGGGAATGCTTTGTCCTTCAGGTTGGGAATACACATCATAGCCATTCCCTTTCCCTCTGAAGGCTCCTTGTCTTTTTGCCAGCAGTACTTTAACCTTGTTCTTTTCTCCCATTGCTGGCAAAGAAGTCTGGGACATAAACAGCAGACCAGCAGAGCCACAAGAACTGTCTGCTGCCAGCACCTGCGTAGCTTAAGGGTAGCATTCCTGTGGCACCTGCCAGCAGCAGGGCAGCAGGACAGTGTGGGAAGAGCAGACCCCATTTCCCCAGGCTCTGCTCTCCTGAGAGCAGTGCTTCTGCTGTGTAACTGATGGAGAGATTTCACCCCAGGGGGAGAGCTAGAGCCGTGTCTGAGTGTGCTCCAGCTCCTAGGAAAGGACTAGACTGCAAGATTTGGGAATGGTTATTATGTAAGCATCAATTAGGTATACTTGAACTATTGCTGAATGTAGCCTGTAGAGCTCCCATTTAATTTCCTAACACAGAGACTGTCAGGGTACCTTGCTGGATCCCATTTCGTGGCCTAGAGGTGCAGCCATGATCTTCATTACATTCCCTGTCTGTAAGGACATTTATTCTGACTGCACAGACAGCTCTGATCCCGTTTGCACCTCGAGCAGAGTGCCTGGGGCTGCTGCAGGGTCAGCCCAGCAGAGAACACCACTGCTAGCAGTCTGCTGCCCAGGTCCACGCTGTGTGCGTCCATCCAATTGGTTGGGAACCAGATGGACATATTCAAGTCACCTTAAATTTGGTCTTTGGAAACCTGAGACTGCCCTTAAAAAAATGAGTCCTCAAACAATAACAACAAAACCAACATGTGACTCAAAGCTGGAATGAGGCAGTGCCAGGATTTCTCTTGGCAACCTGTCATTCTAAGAATCTGCTTCTTGCCACACTTGTGCAAGGCACATTATTGAACATTTCCTGACTCTTTGCCTAGGATGCTATAAATGCTGTCCAAATAGCGGGGTCTTGCCTGCTGCTTTGATACATCTGGCTGTATTGCATGAAGCAGCATGCCAGAGGCTGATGGAGTCCCCACAGGACGTGCTCCGTCTGTCAGCCTCTCCAAAGAGCCCGGGTGATGAACGATAGTGCTAACACTGAACAGCTTGCCTGTGATGTTTTTCAAGTGTCCCTCCCCAACAGCTCGCCTGCTGCCCTGACTTCTAGGAGATAACCCAGCACAACAGAACATTACCTCATTAGAAAAGCTAGCTCTAATTGAAACCAGGCAGGGCATCACCTCCTTTATATTAGCTTGAGGGGTCCACCCTGCCATTTAAATTCCTCTTGGGAAGATTAATGTCCACACACGTTGCAAAGAGTGATGTTCTTAGAAGTGGTCAGTTTGGGGCAAATATTCGATGTGGTGAAAATGAGCATCAACAATAAAAACAGCAATTCCAGGTTCTTCACATGTTCTTGCCATACTTTGGAGGTTGCATGTGTGTGTGTGCATGTGTTTGTGTGCACATACATGTGCGTGTATGTTTGGATGTGAGGGTGCCATAGCAATGCTAGCTTGGAAGAAATTGAGACACAATGTGGTCCAAACCCCAAGTTAGTGCTATACAAGATCTGTTTAACTGCAACATGCCTGTCTGTACCCAAAGAAACAGAATACCAGCTGAGGGATATCAAGAGCAATTTGCAGGACATCCATGGCAGAGCCTTCTACAAACATGCTGTCACATTAACTCCTCTGTTCTTCCCATTACTCCAAGTTTGAAAGTGAAGAATGGCTGGGTGAGAGAGGGATTTTGCTGGCTCCTGAATGGATGCAGGGGAAAGGGGAAAATGAATCATGTCCATGAACTCGCAGCTCAGTTATCGTGGCACTCAGGTTTTTCTTTCCTGATGACTCTCTGGTTTATTTTAAACTAAAGGTTTTAAGTTCAAAAATGACTTAATTTGGAATAATTTGAAGCAAGCCAGTAGCATCACTTCAGTCACTTAGTACTTATTTTGCCTTTTATTCCTACAGAACTTTTGGCGGAGAGCACTGCCATGATTTGTGCAGAATTCCCATTGCAGTAGTGGCTTGACACAGCAGAAGAACTTTTAACTTCAGGTTATTAGTGCCAGCACTTGACTGCTTAAGGCCCCCAGGCAGTGACCACGACCCATGACAGCAGCATGAGCTTCAGTGATCCTATTCCATGCTGCTCCTCATGTATGCCAGTATGAGCAGTTAATTTTGTTTCCCCTCTTCATTTTCATGTGGCTCAGTTCCCTCGGATGGTTTGTAACCTTGCCACCTCCTGCAGTGGTACTGGCCTAAGTCTGCTGGGTAAAATAATGAAAATGACAAAAACAATGAAGTCACAGCAAGTATAGCCTGCACGTGATCTGTGGGGCACTGTTTTCAGCAGGAGAGTAGAAGAACTTTCCTATAGTCTCGGCTGTTCACCTCTAACCTCAGAGCACCAAAGCTCACTGCTTTCCCTTCCAGAGACCCCTGAATCAACCTCTGTTTTTGATGGTCCACCTAGGAGCCCCATGTTTGGATGGTGTGTTCAGTTCATATTAAACTGGTCAGTAGCCAAGCTGTAAGAATACCTACGGAGTCACATTTCTTTTAGGGAGCCCAGAGGTCCAGGAGCACTACAGTTATATCCAATATGCATACAGTTGGCAGCAGCCAATGTTAAGAATATATATGAACCTTATCAGGTGCTGCCTGCTTCACTGAATCAGAATTTTCCAGTTATTCAAATCACAATTATCATAGGTTATGATGATTTGTGTACTAAACATCCTTAATTTTGCATTGATAAGATGATCCCTGAAGCCATGAAAAACATGCTTAACAGCCCACTGTGCCTGAAAACCTTTACAACACAAAAGATGCATTTTCAGTTCTCAAGCATCAGGTAAACAGCCAAATGCAAGTTGCTATGGGCTGGTAGCCAAAGAGCTTTGAGGAAGGGAGGTTTGACAGGAAAAAATGTGTTTAGATAGCTATGGCTACAGCTTAGGCCTTACAGTTGCCAGTGCTTCATTTCCGTGCAGTTACTGAACCATCTTTCAAATCCCTTTCCCATCTCAGACATCCTTTGAAGCAGCTCCTCCCATCAAAGGACCTAGCTGGGCTTAGACTGTGAGCTGAAGAAATGGCTGTTTAAAATCCAGGTAGCATGGGCAATAACTTCAGGTCATAGTGGCAATGTTTTGTGAAGAGTGCTGAACGAAAAAGACAAACTTCATCAGGGTGAAGCTACATTGCTGCTTAATTAGCAGACTGTTGGGCAAAACATCCAGGACCACTCAGTACAAACTTCAACTTCTTCAGACATTTAGTGGAAACAGGTATCCTGAAAGAAAGCTACTGATCTGCTGTGCGTGTCTCTCACCTAGCAAATGTTTGGCCTCAAACCTGAGCAAGGGAATTGAGATTTAAAACTGAAATGCTAGACTTAATGCTCACCTTAATGTGCACGTAGGGACAAGAGAGTAGATTTCAACGGGAAGAGCCAATTTGAATCCTTGCCCAAAGCTTCATCCCCAGTGCTGAGATTCAAGAATAATCAGGTGCAACCCAAAAAAAAAAAAAAAANTTTCTTATTTCTGTGCTCTCCATTTCCTGGTCCCTTGTTCAAAGTGAGCTTGTCAAGTACTCCAAGCACACCTGTTTTCTAGCAAGACCCAAAGTATCGGGAACATGTGGAAGTGTACCAAGGGAGCCTGTTATTGGGAGATCATCAGTCTAGGTATAGAATGTCACCTGGAGAGGTCAGGCAGCCTTAGCAAAGCTGGCAGACTTCTGAGGTGCTTCTGTTGGCAGACACAGGACAATTTCACGGGGTTCTCAGCCATTTGGACCTTACAGCCCCAGATGGACTCCTACATTTCCATTGATGGTAGCTTTCACACTTGCAGACAAATTGCTTTTTTTCTGCATTGTCTCTGTTGTGATTATGATCCGGGACTCTTCACGATGCTTTTGAGTGTTACAGGTTTCAAAAACAAAACAAATCAGGCAATAAATGACTTCTTCAGTTTGCCTTTGAACAATCTCTAAGAGTCATAAAAATCAAAGAGGAAATCAAAATCCAATATTCACACATGCTAATGACAAAGTGGAAACGGCTTTTAAAAACTCTCAACCTTGGTCTGTGTTGCATCCTGTTTGGTAGATCCTTATGGAATCCTTCAAGGGACAAAAGTGGCAAAAACTCTGGTAGAGCGAAGTGCAGTGGAAACTTCGCTCCTTCAGTGGTAAGACCCATGCCTCATCCAAAACAGAGTAATGCCATAATGTCATCCTCACTTGCACACAAGGAGATAACTACAAATTAAACTGCTTCCAGCAGCAGAAATTGCTGAAGGAAAGGATAGAACTTGCTGATCTTTAGGACAAGGAGGAATGGTTTTAAGCTGGAGGGATAGTTTAGTTTAGATGTCAGGGGGAAGTTCTTCACTGAGAGAGTGGTGGGGTGCTGGCACAGGCTGCCCAGAGAGGCTGTAGCTGCCCCATCCCTGGAGGTGTTCAAGGCCAGGCTGGATGGGGCCCTGTGGCAGGGAGGTTGGAACTTGATGATCCTTGGATTCCCTTCCAACCCAGCCCATTCTATGTTTCTATGATCTCAGCACTGCGTTGAAGTAGATCAGTGGATCTTGCACTACAAGGTTCTACACATACTGCGCACTTGGAGGTTGTAGAGTCTTTTACAACGGACTGTAGGGAAACTGTTGATCATGGCCTGAACTGGTGATTGAGCACCTGGAGGAGGGCTGTGGCAGGCCTGGGGAGCACAAGCAAATAGTTTGCACCTGTGCTGCCCACATGACCAGGAGGGGTGGGCCCAGGGCAGGGTTGCTCTGGGCTCATTTAAGGGCCAGCAGCGGCAGAGGTCTCTTTCTTTGAGACCTGCTGCTTATTGGTGGGGTGTTGCTGTCATCAGTCATGTGAGTTGGAGCTTTTTGTGTATGTCTGTTGTTAAACCTTCTGGAACGTAGGTGTTCAATATTTTGGCTTGCTGGGGCTGCATGTAAAATTTATATTGTAGTTGATGTAAGCAACAGAGCTTTTTAAGATATAATTTTATGAGAACATAAAGCAACAAAAACACAATGCTTGTGGGATATCTGATCTTGGTTTTATGAGACTGATGCATCAGTCTGTTTTGTTGGAAGTGGTTGCAATTCTCAGTGAGTTTTCAAGATGTTCATCAGAGGTTTTTTGATGAAACTCTACTATTTTTTTGCTTCATCCTTAAAAATATTTGTTCACAAATGTATGTTCTGCCAAAAAGTGATGGTGTGAATGAGGTGTGATTGTGAAACAAGGGATAGTTCACTCTGCTGAGGTAGGTCTTATCAAAGTCTTGTAAAGATACATGATTATGTTCTTGAGTTGAATATCTGTTTGCAACTCTGCATGTTCCATTTGAAAACTTGCAGGAGCACCTTATTGCAGCAGTCTACAAGAAGCTAGTGTGGTGTGTTAGCATGTCCTTGTTGTGCACAAAGTGGTGCAATGAGAAGAATGAGTGAAGTTGAAATAAGGTGAATGTTAGCTGACGAGTGTTTCCTGACAACAGGACAGAGAAGATGCACTGCTCCACAAAGAGACTAGCAAATCATGGCAGGTGGTAGGTCGTATCACTTAGATCTGTCCAAAAAAATGCAGATGTTGAGTATATCTGACTTCCTAATGCACTAGGAGACAGTGGTTTTAAAGCTCTAGTTGCTTCACTCATCAAGGTAATCAGTTTCAGCTGAAAACAACTAGGATGTCTTGTGCCTGCCTCTTGGCAGGCCAAGCAGACACCTGCAGTAACCAGCCAGGGTCTTTTCTTATGTTCCTGTTAATGCATTTGGCTGTTAAGCATAGTCTGAATTTCCAGGTATACTGTATTAGCAAGACCTTCAGAAATCCTGTTTTGCTGTGAGTAAAATCTTGCCTGTGCCTCTGACACGTGCATGGAGCATATGAACGCTCATACCTTGACCTTCAGTGCTGCATGAAGACACCTCTGTTACATCAGGGCTGCCTGCATCTGACAGGCAAACTCTAGTTGGTCTCCATTATGCTAACACAGGAACCGCTCCACCCCACTTAAGCTTGTTTGACTGTAGTCAGATATTTGTGTTAACTTCTTGTGTTGCAAGCTGAGGCACTTAAATAACTGAAGGCTTGCAAACAGAGCTGAACAGAGAATGTTTCTCTCATTCCCTGACAACTGGGAATCTCAAGCATTTTCCCTGCTGAGAGTCATTACAAAACCAGAAACAGCTTACAATAGACTAAACTTACTCCCCTGGGATGTGGTAAAGCCCATCTTCCACCCTGGCCAGGCCTCATTCAAGATATTCTGAGTTGTCTTGGCGTTAAGCAATGGATGCATTTCTGTAGAGTTGAAACTAAGACATTTTCCAGCAGAAGACATGTCAGTGTTCCTAACCAGACCCTACAACAGAGTCATCAGTCATACTATTTGGGAGGTTCAGTGGTTAATTCAAGCTTCTAGTTCTGTTGCAAGCAGGATTTGACACAGCTGGGACTGGTTAAATAAGAAATTTGAGACTTAGGATGACACTACTGCAGGCCTAAACCTTAGCCTGGGCTAATAGCAACAGATCTCTCTCGTTTCAGTACCAAAGTAGACAAGGAAAATAGTCATGGATGTGTTTTGCTCATCTGCAGATCCAGAATGTTTCAGACTGTACTGTGCAAATTCCTTTGCACAGACTCAGCCATGATCTTTACCTGCAGCAAATAAACGGGGCAGACTCTTGACCTCAGCTCCTCCCTGATGCTCAGCCTGCCTGCCTTAACTCTAACCTTTCAATTCCCACAATCCCCTTCCAAAGGGGGAAGGACTCTTAATTCTTCACAAGCTTCCAGAACATAAACACAACGCTAACCTTCAGATAGCAGAATTTATTTGCTTAAGAAAGGTTTTCCAGAAAACAAACTAGTTCCTGACTGTAGAATTAGAGTTTAGCCATATAAACTCACTTTGGGGTCTGTAGTACAGGATATGAACATGAATGAAACATTAAAAATGAGTTGAGAAGAAAAGCTCTCCCTAAATCTCCCTTATTGTATAAGCTGCTGTGAATTAAAGCCCTTTCAGGCTGATTTTAAGTCATCAACGTAATTATTTAGGAACATTTTCCAGACCAGTGTTTTTTACAAGTATTTTAACAACCTGCGAATCAGGAAACTGTAAATCAGAGAAATGAACTGAATTCAGCAATCACAAGGCAGGAGGCCCCTGGCTTAGCCTGTGACAGCATGCTGTGAATAGCAGCAGCTCGAGCTTGCAAACACTGGGAGCTGTTGCTAGAGATAGGCCTGAGCTAAAAGCCACTGGAGCTAGGGACTCAGCAAGGCTGAGAGCATTGAGCTCAGTACTGAGTCAGAACACACTCAAATCCTGTTCCTCCTGTGAAAGATGAGGCAAAACAGCACCCTGGCTTTGGATTCTGTCTTCCCTTCTCTCCCTCCAAGCAGGACAAAGCTAGAACCACAAGCCCTTCACAGGCACCTTCTTCCTTACCCCAGAATTAATCAGTTCTGCTTCATTTTAATGTGCCGAAGTTGACATAAGTTTTTAAGCCTTAGGAAGAGCAAAGCTTAAATGTAGTGCCAAAAAAAAGATAGCTGTATGCTTTCTAGAGATGCACTGCATCACCTGGGTGGGTCAGCCATGTGTCAGAGCACTATACAGAACCTTCTGTCATGGTGTAACTATGGCCTAATGCAAGTTTCTTTTGTAGCACACTGTTACATTTTATTCATAAGTATTCAACACTGGAAGACTTGAATTAAAGTCTTTGTAAATGTAATTGAGAGGCAGCCCTTGGGTTTCATGGTCCGCAATTTGTTTGAAAGGCAGATGCCTAATCTTCGATAAAGGATTAATGTACCAGAAACGAGAATCCATCCTGTCCCATTGTTACGACATAGCAGAAAGTGAAAGCAGTGAAGTCCTGCTCTGTTTTATCTGGGAATGAAGTGTCATGATTAATGGCTTTCCTAGAAGCCAATGACAGCATGTCGAAGCTCAAAGGTGAGTTCTTCCATCTGGCTACAAGAGGCTGAGACCACATTACAGACCTCTGAAATGTGCTACCATTGAGAACATGGTGATTTCTGCTGACAAAAATGTTACAGCTCTCAGGCCACTACTCCAAGACATTCAGTACTTCTTGTTCTGTGCAGTGAGTTGCCCTGTGTAGGTGAGTTAGAGCTTCAGAAAGTTAGCAGAACGCACTGTGCCTGGAGAGATGCATGAAGATTTGGTACAGGTATTGTAACTAATGAGGAAAGAAGTAGTGTGCCTACATGAATCCTACATGAATGCAAGGAGTCTGTTAAAGCAGGATGAGCGAGGAATCCACAGAGCTCTACACTGGTGCAAGGTATGGAGAACAATCTTTCTTTTTCCTAGGAAGGAAAGACATCTGCAGTTGCAGTACCTCCCCTGGGCTGGATTTCTGACACTTCCTATGAGAGAAACTAGCCACAAGTGAAGGCCAAAAGCATTAAGGAAACACAAAGTTTTACAGTGAAATGTATAGGTCTAGCAAGATTTGAGATTGCTTTTTCACAAGCTCACAGCCCTCCAGTGTCACAAATACAACACAGAGCTGTCCTGTGAGAAGAAAGGGAAACCACATCAAGTCTCAGCCTAGTCTTCAATCCTGACCTGTTCACATAGTGATCTGACAGGACTTACCTAGTAGTTCAGCAGCTGTTGTTCAGTACACTCCTACCAGAACAACCTACAGCAAAGCTTAGTTTATTTGAAAAGTCTCCATAAAGGTATGGTACAACTGAAAAAAGCTTAAGTGAATATAAGCAATAGCAACACAATTCCTATATTTAATTTTCTTCCTAGCTAGTACTTATAAGACATCAAAAGACTTTTCCCCATGGAAAACAAAAGAGAAGTAAAACCCTGCAGAGCTTCTTAAATAGCCAGACCCGTCAGGAAACATTAGTGATCACTCACACTTGTCTGTAACCACACACGGGGTATATGAAAGGTGAGTTCCCGGAGCTTCCCTTGTATGAAAGGGCTGAAGTGGGGGAGAAAAAAAAGAGGAAAATAAATGAGCTTTGTGTGTTTTACTGTTTTCTGAATAATGTTTCTTACATGACTTCGAGCAGAGTCTTTCCATTGTTTCTGAAAGGCTTTGTTTTGCTCTCCTATCTCCAGTTTCCCCTGGGCTGTGCAAGTTTCTGTTGTAGCACAGAATACGTTGTGTCTCTAAAGCTAAGTGGTGGCTTTCCCTGCTGAACTTCCTTCCACGAGGAAAATGCAGTAGGGTTACCAGGAGAGCTGGCAGGAACTTCTTAAACGGTCTTTTGAAAGTTTTTTTTCTTAAAAAAAAGTCATAGCAAATAACACGCACAAAGCTATTCAGTCAGCCCATCTCGTTGTACAGGCTGTCAGAAATGCTGGCAGCTGCCACGAGGAGCTGAAAAAATCATGGGTGTACTCTAGGCTGCTTGAAATCAATATTGTGCGCACAAAAGGTTTTCATTTTGGAGCTATTGTGCCTGCCTTATTTTGGAGGAGGGGAGAAAGAGACCTATTGTCTCTTAAAAAGCAAAATAGTGGCCTGGTTTTAGTTGTGCAGGAATGGAGTGATCTGTGTGCTATTAGCTGACAGTAAAGACATCCTCTTTGCAGAGCTTGCTTGCTGCTCCACTTAGTTTGCAACTGGTAACTGCCAAATCCCCACAGGGTAAGAGGCCTTGCACTCCAGCTGTTGGAGAAGTAATATCCCCCACTGCTCAGCATGATAGGAGAGTAATAAAAACATCATTTCTAATAGGAAAATGATGCTTGCAGAAGCAAATGGAGACTGGCTTGCTTAACAGAGAAGGGGCTTTGGGAAGGACAAAGCCACCCTTAGCAAATTGTAGACGCAGCCTTGAAGAGAGCAAGAAGTGTCACAGAATCCCTCAAATCTAAGCAGACAGCGAAACTTCATAGGCTTTTGTTACAGCTATCTCAAGTCCTGTTAAAACTTTAATTGACCCTACATGTCTTTATGAAAAAGATGTTTAGGAGCTTTCTAGATGAAAAATACTTCCATTTGCAAGGAATCACTGCAACTTTTCCCTTCTGTCCCTGGCTCTACTTCCATAAACAAAAGCAGTTATTAAAGAAACCTACTGGCTGTGGGCACAAAGTTTCTGCAGTATTAGAGTTCTGCCTTTGTGAAGGGCTTAACACTGATCAGAACTCTGAATGCAGAGCAGTTGAATGACACTTTTATAAGTGAATTTTTCATTATACAATCTTGCTTGGGTGCTCTTAAAAATATATAGGAAAGACTGTACCAACACTGTAAACTTCGTAATTATTTCATCATGGCATATCTTGCTTAAGCCTGTTCCATAAACCATAGCACATTCTGGTTACAAAGACATGGATTTCTTGGGGAAAAAAAACTCATGACAAGGGAGAAAATTGGAGTTTGTTGCATCTGCTTGGTACACAGACTCAGGATGCTAATACTGAAGTGATCTCTCTCTGGCTGCCTCATGCACTGAGCTGGTCTGCAGGAGTTGCTCGACATCCATGTTTCATCAGTCAGGCTTCAGAAAGCAACATACATAGTAAGCTTCTCTACTCTTATCTGTCCTGGAAGTCCCTTTGCAGAGAGTTGCTCTTGGCAGGGAAAGTGTCAGCAGAGTTCGTGCTGATGAGATCACTGCGAATAAACCATTGGCTTCAGTGATGTCCCACGCAGCCTTTTGCAAGACAGGAAGAAGTTGTGTCCACTTCATCTCTTTTCCTTTTTTTAATGGAGATAGATAATAGTTCTGTAACAATTTTTTAATTCAAGTATTCAATGGGCCTTGCTCAGTCTCCTTTAGGTCAAATCTGTAATGAAAATTATTATTCTTGAGCTTTTCAATGACCCAACAAGCTCAGAGAACCTTAAGTTTGAAGTGGCCTGGAGATCTTGAATTTGGTTTTCTCCTGCGGCAAGTGCTGCCTTCTTTAACTGCACCTGTGTTAACAAAAAAAGAAAAATCCTGTAAAGGAAATTAAGATTTTATGCGTTTTATATTGGTCAAAACATAATCAAATTTAGAAAAGGGACAGGTCAAGAACTGCCATCCTGAACTTCTCAGTACCAGGATAGAACTTCTTTCTTTGAAGCTGTAGGAGTTTGCCGCTTGAAACCAATGTGAGTACTTCAGCAATGAGCATTAAAGGAGCTATCATGATACTGAAACAAACTGGTCTGCTTCCATCCAGCTGAGCACAATGGTATAGGCATGCACCAGCTGTTTGTTGTAACGATGTTTCTAAATGTGCATGTGTAAAGTGGCCTGAAACATCCCCCTCCCTTCCTTCTGGGAGATGAAAGCAGAGCTGAGCCTTTTTCACTTATGGAGGAAAAAGGAATCTTGCTGGATTTGACATCTACAGAGAATGATGTGAAAATATCTTTGGATCAAGCTTGTCACTTACTTGCTTCAGACTGTTTCATATTCAAAACGTTTGTGAATCTTGGATCAAATATATTCCATTTCAGACTATTTCAAAGTTGGCTTTAATAAACATTCAGCATCAAAATCCTCAAAGACTAATGACATATTTCATAGTCAAGCATCTGTGAGTTTCTTTCCTGGATGTTTTGAAGGGTGCTCTTGTGGCAACAAGAACAGTGTTGGTAGTAGTGGTGGGGCCAGAGATGTCTCAAGTCAGATACACTGAAGGATAAAGGACAAATAATGCTCAATTAAGTACTGAAAAATACTCAAATGCAAACCAACCCCAAAGCAGTGAGTAACATGGATAGAAGACCTGCAGAAAGAGAGGCCTGGAATTTGGAAGCATACGACTTCTGAGTCCAACTGGCCAGAAAGCTCCAAGCTATATGAAATGAGTAAGAAAGTCTCATACACAGCCTTGGTAAATTGAAAAATGAGTATTTCCTATTTATTTTTATAATACAGAAAGGAACTTTAAGTCAAAGGACTGAATCTCCATGGCATCCTGTCATTCCAAACAGCACTGTGTGATTTCTTTCAGGAATGCACTGGAAACTAAAGTTGTGGAATATAAAAGAAAAAGGGATTAGCTTCTAAAATACAGCCCCAAATTTTATGGCATTAAATACTACAGAGATGAGTTTTGCAATATTTAACATAGTTGTGAAGAGGACATTTGGAAGTTCCAATGGAGCTGAAAGCAGTCTGGAACTGTGTTTTCTTACCTACCTACCATGACCTACTGCCATAAAATGCAGGAGCCAAGGCAGAAGATTTGACGTATCCAGAAAACCCAGGTATTGCTGGTAATAGCAGAGAACAGCCAAGAGGGCTATTGCAGAGACAATTATTTGTGTTTAGAATGAGAAGCCACCTTATGCTGAGCTTCACAATAAAGCTGAAGGATGAGTTAAGTGATGCACCAGATAATAAAACACAGGAGAGATGGCAGAAGAGAAGTATTAACAACGTGAGTGCATTTTACAAGAATATCCATGTGTGGAGGAGCGAGTGAGCATGATTAAGGACAAAAGTGGAAATTACAGTGTAACTATAAAAAGATAGAGAAAATACTGTGATCTCTTTAATAGTGAGGTGGAAAAAGAGACACTGGCCAGAATCCAGACAGCTCAGCTGTTTTGTAGAAATACCACATTTTGAAGAGCTTTGAGAGACAATTACAATTCTCAGGCCCAATAAAGCACCAGGGGCTGATAGTGTTCCTGCTGCATTATTGAAAACAGGAGGGTCTACATGAACTCAGACTTTAGAAACTGATTTGGTTTGGGCATATTCACTTGGAATTTTTTCAAGCTTCCAAGTCTGAAAAGGAGAGAAAACAGAATGGAAAAAATGCTGTAGCATTTTCCCTTCTCTGTACAGCCAATTTTGTCCAGTCTGCTTTATAAAGAGACTTATTTCTCAGAATGGAGAGGCTTGATCCATTAGCTGCTCAGGGGAGGGCAGGGATGTGATCAAGATGTGTGTATCTTTCTGTGTATGCATATGTTTGCTGTTTGTAGCTTATGTGGCAATTTAAGAAAGTTTGTGTATCTTTCATAAATTGGCTTTCAACAGAAAAAGGATCTGGAAAGCCTGGAAAAATATAATAGGAGGGTGCAAATGTGAACTGGTTGAAATGGAGGAGGTTATACATTCTGCTCTATTTGACTGCAGTGAAGGATTAAGCTTGAAAGATGCATCGTTCTGATGCTTTTAATGTGACTGTGTAGGGATTCATCGTCATTGTGAAATTTGCAGAACAGTGTGAATTTAAATGTTTTGTTTCCTTGTTGGCCATACTGGTGAGTTAACCACCACAAGAGCTCAGAAGAGAGTTGGAGATCTGAAGGTACTGCACATGAAAAAACAAACTCCAATCAGTACTTAAATTAGAAGAAAATCAAACCCAGTTGTTAGCTTAAGGTCATCTTGGGAAAGCCTTTCTGGGAGTCAATAAATTCTCTAGATTATGTTGATGTTAAATGCTTTGAACACCTCAGAGGGCGGACTAAGGCTTGTCAAAGCCAGAATGAAGTTACTTTTTTTCTGTGGGTGACTGTTAAGCCCAAAATAGTGGGGGAGAGACCAAGCTGCAGAGATCCAGGTTGTTGGACCTTCTTTAAGATGGAAGAATGTCGACTGAGTAACTTCAAGCCATGAGACAAATTTTTGGAAAATATAAGGGAAGATGTGCGGAGCAGGTTTATTAAAGATGAACTTGAAGTCTATGAAGAACCTAATGTAATAAAGGTAGTGAAATCCCTAGCCACTTTGCTGGCAGAGCCTACAATTGGGATGATAGAAGACAGAACAGCTGAGCATTTCTTGGAAGGCTGTTCTCATGGTATTTGACCTGGGTGCTGATCAAAGAGACAGCTATTCCTGAGCATGACCACAGGCCCTTAACATGTATTTGTAGCAATGTAGGAAAAATGCCCTTGATGGTCTTAGCAAATTACAAAAAGAGCCAGGGATTTTTGGGGTATGTAGAGCTAGTAAATAACTAGCACTACATGAAAAGTTGGATGTCATACCAGCATTTCTGTGATAACAGATGTGATGCAGTAAAAGTGCACCGAAGATTTTGTATGGAGGAGGTTGGAGGGTAGCTCTGACCCAATTGTTTTCCATCAATGGAGATAGGAAAATTAGGGCCAATGTGCTTGGGAGGATTTATTAAAGTTAGAGCTGTTGGACTAACAACAGTGAGAGAAAGCAGTTTGGCAGTCTGGACACTGATCACTAGAAGGATTCTGATGGTCGGAGTCATCTGTTTTGAGCTGTATTTGGGTTTTCATGTGAATTGTTAGATAAAAAGTGTCATGCTGGAGATAAGGAACTGTAAATGCGTGAGACTTGGAGAATTCTGATATGACTGTTTGGCCTTAATCTGTTTCTTCACTTAGCTCTTCTGTTCTAACCTTCTCAGCTGCTAGCACAATATTTTTATGACTTGGACTTTTAATGCCATTCGCTCATATGAACACTTCTGTCCTTAGCTAGCCTGAAAATAAGTGCTCTGGGATATGAGCCAAAATTCCATGAAGCTCATGGAAAGACTCGTAGATGAGGCTCTGTCATACGGCTGCTTCTCAGGACTAAAATTCTTGTGATGCTCTGCTAGATTCAAACTCTGGATGTCCATCTAGCTTTTCATTTTTTTTTTTGAAACTTCTTATTCTACACTGACGTTTAGTCTAGTCATCATTCAGAGATGCCACTGTAACTGACTGCTTGGAATACAAGTGATTACATCTTCTGAGAGCTCGTGTGTAGCTATTTGCTTTACAGACTTTTACTTTATTTGCTTTTCAGAAATACTTTGGTTTAAGCTTTTTAGTGCTCTGTAAATGAAAGTTAGCTTTTCTTTCCAGTATCCTTGCTTGGCAAAAAAACCCTGCAAACCATATGTTAGATATTCATACACCTATGTATATGTACAGGTATATGCAAACATTTTCATAAACTTACAAATGCATACATTCATTTAAAGTCTCAATTCATTCCTTTGATCTCCATCTCAGCTCATCACACTGCTCCTTTGGTTATTCTGTCACAGTCCCTCTTGCAATGGATTTTCAACTCATAACTCCTCTGCGTCCCACTTCCTCTTTACAGATTCAAAAAACAAGTTCTGCCTCCAGTGGCTTGTTCCCATGACTTTCTCAGACGTTTGCATTAGCCATTAGCATCCTGTTGCCCCTGATAGCTCACTGAACTTGGTCTTGAGTCAATGGTCTTGTTTTGAACTGATTAGAAAAGATTTCCTCTTCTTTATCAAAGCTAAACAAAAACAAGGAAATTAAATCAAATACAAAGCTATGTTTAAATAACAGTAGGGCTGTGACACGAGGCAGGAAGCTCCAAGATAAGGCTGATGATCTGCCCGGAACTTCGGAGTGGAGAGGCTCTGTTGCAGGCATGAAGGCCAGAATGTCAGCCATCACATAGCATTTTTGTGGGGTTTAATCAGTTGTCTATCAGAGCAGTGATTGTCTGGACTAAGTAAGAAAATAGCATCTATTGACTGGTTTGGGGGGAAGAGGACATGTAACCTTCCACAGCAGGCTGAGATCTGAATAGCTTTGTGCACTGGCTATAGCATTTGCACTGTGGGCAAAGAAGCAGGAAATGGGAGTCACAAGATCTGAAAGGACCTCGGAATGACTGTCCTAACAGTGCTCTCATTCATGAACTGATGAGATAGTGTCTGTTTGACATGTCAGATCACTTCTCAGGTAAGAAGTGTTCCTAAACTCAGCATCTTTCGCTGACCTTGCTCAACAGCTTTATTGCTAATCCTGTTCAGATAGCTCCTTTCATAGCCTTGTGCAGGGACAGAGGGAAAACATTAGTTTATTGTTTCTCCCATGATGTGCTTCCCTGGGGGAGAAAGATTCAGTGTTAGCTGGAGCTCCTACAATGCAAACACTCCCATGAAACAGTGAGAGGGAAAGTTGAGCTTTGGTGCTCCAGAAGCCCTTCTGTCTGGTAGCTGTTGACCAGCTGCTTGGAAACAGCTTAAAGAGCACAGCAAGGAAGATAGATGGGAAGCTGAAGACTCGGTGAAGATGTTGCTGATGTGAAAGATGTTTGGCGTTGTAGGAGCTGAAATGTACATTCTGCTAATTCCCTGTAGTTTAACTTGTTGCAACCTCTGTCCTAAGCAGAATTTGCAATGCTCACGTGTTCAAGAGCAGACTGAGAGCCAAGTGCAGGACTGAAGGTGGCCAAAAGAAAACTTTTCCTTATGCTAGCAAGCCTTTGGGCATGGGAACATGGGAATAAGTGTGAATAACACACAATAAGAACTGCAGGTCTTTTGCCTTCAAGCTACAAGACCTATGGTAAACCTTTTTTAAAAACTGAGCTTCCATAATCTGGGCTCTTAATTTGAGCATCACCATCATCTTGCTTTATGTGAGTTCATTTAAATTGCTCTCACTTTAAATACTACTTTAGGTATGTTTTTATTTTTAAATGATGTTTAAAGTTCTTTCAAAAACCAGAATATAGAATGGTTCAAGGGATGGCCCTTGGGACCATACTCCTTGTGGAGCCCTGCTGACAGATGGCTGCAAGGACATGCGTGCCATAGCTCTGCTAATGAGGATGAAAGGAACTCAAAGCATGAACTCAGCCCCTCACTTACTATAAATTCACTGTGGTTTGTTTCTTTCAGATTAGTTGAGCAGAGGCAACTCCCAGCATTTCGAGTTGGGAGGTATCACAGATGTTGTCTTGAAAGCTTTGTCTCAGTTAACCTGTCTGGCAAAATGTATGGACCTGAGGGGACTATGAACAGAGTCAAATCTCAAAAACTTGCTGGGGCCCTGGGATGCAATTCATTCATGCATGAAAGTGAAAGGGCCTTCAATGCCCCTGTTCACCATAGCTCAGAAGCCTGCCAATGGGCACTGGGAGAGAAACTCCTCTGGCCCCGTGACTGGAAGCAGAGCAGCCATGCTTGGGCCCAGAGACAGCCCCACCTGGAGCTCTAATACTGCCCTGTGCAAAGCAGGTGCTCTCAGGACATAAAGGTTCTTTCCCCTTATCTTTGGCTGTTATCAGGTGAAGCCCCTGCCGGAAGGCTGGCTAGTAAAAGAGAATGCATACCAGTGACCCTGAAATTTATAAAAATGCTTGAAGCAAGGGACCACCTGGAAGAGGATGTTAGCAGAGAAACAGATGACTGACTTTCCCCATTTTTTTGTTCTCCTGATTGCTGTTGTCACTTGAAATGCCAACCCCTCACAGTCTTATCCTGCTCCATCTTAGCATTAGTTTAACAGCATGGATGGTTTCCTTTGCCTGGGGCAATTTAGGGCTCATCCATCTGGAAAGACCTGCCATGATGTGTGTGGGAATTCTCCTCAGCAGGAAGGAGTACCAGTTACTTTGCCTTAATGATTGACAGAGTCCCTGTAATCATAGTTACGCTAGCTGATATCCTGCGTGCTTTCTCTCCCCTGATGCCAATTGGGATACATCCTGTGTGTTTGCTTGCAGTCTTTCCCCTCTCGCTGGAGCAGAGTTGTTGAAAAGGTGTTTTGATTCACTCTCTTCCTGTGAGAATCACTATCTTATTGGTGGCATTTGTACACAGGAGATCTTCAAAAACTGACAAACAGTTGTCCCCTTTGGAAGATAGGGTCACCTTGTTGTTTTTTGCTTAGCTGATCCCCCTCCGATTCTAGAATAGGGGTCCATGATCCCTCTCCCTGTTCAGATTTTCCTTGCATTACTTGCAATTCCCACCTGCTATGCCTCTCTGAGGTTTTATTCTCTTCTGGGCTCATAATGCAAAGAGGAGGCCAACAGGAGAAGCAGTGGAGAAGCAGAGATGACAGACCCAGCAGCAAGCATATTCCTTCCTCTGTCAGAGTCAAAAAAAAAAAAAAANAATCATATGGGAAATGTCCCAAAGCATCAGCAGTGAGTATTTATGAATTGCATTCTCCATAATGCTCTTGCTGTGAGGTGGTGACCAAAAAAGCTCTTTAAACAACGTCGTCATGTGATGAGCCCAGAGCCTGAGAAAGCTCCCCATTTGGTTTTTGTTATTTAATAGAAGTTGGATTGACAGAAAGCTCTTCAATGAAAGGCCTTAAGAAAGAACATATTGTTGATCTGGAAAAGCTGATAAACAACTGGCAGCCATGCATGGCATTTTCATGCTAAACCAACATAAAAGATTCCCTCCCCTTTCTCCCCCATGCCCCCTTGTTTCTTTTTGGAATAATGTGAACATATGTTTTGTCCCCATGAAAGGGATGTGATTTTGATCAAGGCTTTGGCATGTCCAGCGAGCCTAAAGCAATTTTTTATGTTTGCAAATAACAAAAATGAACTTTTTGGGATTGGCAGCCTCCCACCCTCACATGGAACAAACCACCTCACAGCTTTTACTGTGACACAGGCTGGTGGGTGGCTGCCCAGTGAGCCAGAGGCAGTCTGCAGAGCGCTGCCGAAACCTGAGCGTCTCCTCAAAGGCAGTTCTGTAACTAAAGCAATGGCTTGCTTCCTCCACTGCTGTGTGTAGGCAGATCTGGGGAGCTCTAGTGCTGTACACCAGTAATAAGCCTGTGTGTCACTTCAAAATGTAACATCAGGCACTCGAGACTCATCACTGAGCTTTATTTTCAATGAAAATAACTGAGCAGTAAGCTAACATTCACTGTGTTCTAAAAGCACTGTGCTGCTTGTCAGGCCTTGTTCTGGTGCGTGTCGCATTGATCTGCCCATGCGTTTCTACATTTTCCCCTCTGTTGAGGATATTGCATCAATCATGCGTGCAGTTCCTTTGTCTTTTGAAAGAGCGATGTGGTTTAATTTACAAGAGCCATGTTGAGAAGATGTTTCCTGTTAACAAGTGAAAGTTCTTACCAGTACTTCATCTGGAACTCTAACAGCTGGACAGTAAACAACTTTAGCTGGTTTAAGGGCTTTTTTCTGCTCCAGAAAGCTTATCACTTCCTCAAGTAGCCAGCTAAGGCAGCCTTCATGAAGAGGTCAGGATAATAACTGGGTCACTGTATGCCACAGACCACAAGCAGCTCTGCCAAAGTCTAGATTTGAACAAATGGTTGGAAACTTTCCACCATGCATAGATGAAGTATTTCAGCAATCTAGAACATGCCCGAAGATAATCGAGATGACTTTAAGGAAAAACTGTGAGGGAATTAGTGTTATTTGTCATTGCCACACAGTATTAGAGTGCCTGCCCCTATGTATTTTGAGGGCAGTTTTGTTCTGTTTTGAGCTTCATCCAGCTTATTCTAGTTTGTTACTTTGCAGCATCAAGTGGTCAAAAAGTTTCTCAATCTGACCTGTTGCCATCATCTCACTGTCATCAAGTAGGTAGCTACCAAACCTGTATTCTTGCTTTTTCCCATGTCCAGTGTCAAGGGATGTGAACTCATGAGAGGGGGGAATCTCCACACCTGAGTTGTAAGCCTAGATCACTGTACGGCAAATAGATGGCCTCTGAAATCTCAAAACAAATCTTGCTGGCTGTATCTTTTCA
The DNA here is from genome assembly GCA_013396635.1 of Penelope pileata. Taxonomy (NCBI): domain Eukaryota; kingdom Metazoa; phylum Chordata; class Aves; order Galliformes; family Cracidae; genus Penelope; species Penelope pileata. The sequence continues at coordinate 479,217 of WBMW01003761.1, forward strand.
ATTCTAGATCTATGTGCATGTAGACCACATGGGGAGTGGATTATAAAGAACAGCTGATAGGGAAATTGCTGGATAAGAAATGAACTGATCCCACCTTTGACACCTTCCCAAGCAATGATTGCGGAGCTTCTCTGATAGTTCATCAAACTTGGCTGATATTTCAATCCAAAATTTTGATGGAAAACTGGGCAGAAGAGAAATAGAAAATGAAAGGTGTCATGGGATGCCACGTGGCTTCCACTGCTGGCATTGAGGCTGGGAGGCTGTGGCTTACATCAGTGCAGCTACATGAGCTCATGTCTGTGCTGTTCACATGCTCCCACACTTTCCAGTGCAATGGGAGAGGATGCATTGGCATCACATGAAGAAGCTTTTTTGTCTCTTTCAAATGTCAGCTTTCCCTCTGGAGACATGTTAAGCACAAAATGACAGTGTCCCCAGGTCATGCATTACTCAGCAGCAACATGTGGCCCCCAGATGTGCTGTGGCTCCAACTCGCAGGATGTTCTTTGTCCAGGGGACAATGTACCAGTTTTTTTATTTGCTGAATGCATCTGGAGCCAGTGTACTGATCTGACTTGAACTTGAGGCATCGTTCTCAAAGGCAAAGATCTTCCCACTTCCCATTCTGTCTTCAGCTCTTGAGAAGAATGTTTTTTTCCCTTCATACAGGCATTGAAGACATGGTCCTGCACTGCTGTCCTTCATGCCTAGAGCATGTATAGAAGTTTGGATGTGTTCTGTAGCCTAAATGGGCATTGGCATCTTCTCAGGCTACAGCTGATCCTTAGACAGCAGGAGAATTACAACAGCCTAACTATGTAAAAGCTAAATGTGCCCTCTATTCTGACAATATCACAGCAATTTCCCATGTTGAGATGGCTTAAGTTGTCACAGCTTACAGAAGTGAGCAAGGCTGAAATGTGGCACTTTTACAGAGATCTTATTTCACTTCAATTTGAGTTTCACTTCAATTTGAAATTGTTGTAGCATGTGGACATGTTTAAGGATCACCATATTCTGTAGCAATGGATTTAAGAACTGAGTTTATTCCAGTTGCACACGTGTGAAAGGCTGCCCCTGCCCATGATTTATCAGACATGAGAGCACAAAGAGGTGTTTGTACTCCATCCAAAACTTCTTGTGAGGCAGTTGAGTTACTCAGCTCTGAGCCTTCACTATGAGTTGATGTGGCTGCTCTGCAACTCTGTGCGTGATAGTTGAACTCCACTGATTTCAACAGCGCTTGGTTGCTTCTCCCAACACCAAATGTCCATATGGTATAAGCTTTTTTGCTGCTTCATAAATATGCTGCTTAAGAGTGGAACTTTGATGAAGTAAGGCCTAAGAATATGTCAGGAAAGGCATAGTGTGTTTTGTATGAACTCAAGCTGTCAACTGTCTCTATGGCAAGAGGAAGAGGGATTTGGCCCTGTTAAAGGTACTCCATTAAAAGATGAGTGAGGGATCTTGCAAAATTACTCTGGGATACCACAGAAACAAAGAAAAATTGTCTTCTATAGATGGAACATTTCTATGAGAATTGAATCCTGAATTCATAGAGACCTACGAAATGTTTGTGACTCACTGGTAGGTGCTTTTGCTCTTCATATAGTTAAAGAGTGGAACTTTGTATCATTGCAGTGCTCCTTGAATTGGGTAAAGGATGGACAAGGGTGAGAAGTAGTGGGAATTCAGTAATATCTTTCTGAGCCTGAGCTCTGTACTGGTGAAGTCATACACAGAAATTCCTGGGAACTAACTGCTCCGAGTGCTGGATATGCAAAGAAATGCTGAAAGTGAGTACCATGAGAAACAGGTTCCAGGCTCCTCAGGCCTTCACAGACACTGAAGTTTAGTCTGAAATCTCTGCTGGCATTTTTTCAACCTTCTCCAAAACCTACAGGAAAAGCTGGGTATTTTAACAAATATTTTTAAACATCTTAAAGAGAAGAAAAGAGCTTATAATTAACATCTCTCTCAATCTCCTGTTTTTTTCTCCTGCTCTGAAAACATCTGGGCTCCAGTGTTGACAGATCAACTCCTTAATCTCTTTACTTATGTTAAATGTTCTCTCCAAGTTATATTTTTCACTTCTAATTTAGTGGCATCTGAGCAGTGTGTGCAGGGGAAGTTAGCCAGAGGCTGAAATACTTGCAAGGGAATTGGTGCAGTAACTTTATTGTCACAAAAACACCTGATTGATGCATGCCCACGGACCAACCTCTTTTGGCTAACTGCATCTATCTGCCTTGGCAGCTGCTGTGTCTGAAATCTTCTCTGCTTCCTGAGGTCAGTTTGGACATGCCAGGACCCATGCGTGCCTGCTGTTTCCAAAGGCACTGAATCCCTGACCCACGGGATTTGGTCACATCTGCTTTCCTCCTACCCAGGGCTGCTGTGAAGCTTTACAACTGACAGCATGTTCAGTTCCTTTGCCTTCTTTCCTGTGCAAAACTGGTGTGTGGAGAATTCCTCTTTGGCCTTCCATGAACTTGAGCTGCTGTGGATGAACTCGAAGCAGCATCATGGGAATTACTTGTAATGTTGCCAGGAAAAGCAAACTTTATTTAGTGGCAGTCACTTTTTCAAGAGTTTGTGAGATGCAGTTTAGCATATGATGCTATTAGTATCTGAGGTTTAGTGGAAGGTTAGATGTCAAAAATCTGGCATGTAATTGCATTCAGAGCTGTGAAATCTAAGATTACTTGCTAAATATTAGCCTACTTCTGAAGAGTTTCTCCCATGACAAGCAAACAACATACCCTGATAGGGACCTCCCAGCTCTGTAAGGATGGAGTTTGTTTGCTTTGTGGCAATCAGCTGCTGAAGTGACCTTGGACATAGGATATCTGCTTTCTTTCCTAAATGGAGAAAAACACAAAGTCCTGATTATGGAATATAGTAGATGCACCTTGGAGCTATTGGTAAGGGTCTGGGTCTCTTTCCACTTGCCTTAAAGCACTGTCTCTTGGAATCAAGGGATTCTGGGGCATTTCTGGAACTAAGTTTGTTATTCTCGAAGTTGCAGGGATTTTTAAATTACAACTCAAAATATACAAGCCCTGTGTGCTATGCAAAACAAAAAGCCCAACTTAAGAATATGGTAGGCATTGTTTCTCAGTTTTCCTTAAACTGAATGATTGTCTGGGAATCTGTAGAAGGAGAAAGTGTCCTGGCTGTTGGGCACTTGGAGCTTCCAAGGCTGAGGAGGCAACTCCTCATGGGGTGGGGGACAGCACAAGCCTATGTCTGGGATACATGGGAGGGGATAAAGATTGCCAACATACCATTTTCAAGACAATTTCAGTTTTCACTGTTCTGTCCCATGCTTCTTAAGTGAATAATGGCAAGATGTTGTAAAGAGTCTTCATTTCTCCTTCAACTCAGATGATGTGTCAGTAAGAGATGGTGACTGGAACTGAGCAAATAGGAAAAAATCCTTATGGACATTATTGCAAATTCCAAAATGAATTTGGGTTGGCCTATGTTCAGAAGCGTTGAATGTTAGCTTTGTGGAAACACTTGGGTGCCAGCATTTTACTAGCACAAATACTAGGCAAACAGGATTTTAAAGCTGGAAGACTTCAGTGAGTCATTGGAAGTGAATTTGGTGATTTGGACTGTTTAATTGAAATTTTGCACTGTGTTAAGCACCACATGGTCAAGTGGCAGCATCATGAACCTAAATTCTTTACACTTCCCTAAGAGTGTAGTGGAATGTTAGTAAACACTTTTTTGACATTCAAAGGGAAAAAAGAATTTTCTAATTTCAAATAGTGGAAGTTTAAGATAGTGAAACAATTCCAGGAAACAATGAGCTACTGTTTGTAATATTATGTTTAAAAGGATTAAGAAGTGTTAGTCTGATGCATCCAAAGCTGTTACCAAGATGCTGACAGAATATTAGCAAGGCTACAGGCAGTTTTTTCATAGAAATTTTTCATGTGCAGACCCACATCTCTTGCTGCTATCCATGCAGTTAAGACATGAAGAACAAAACTGCCCAACCAAAGGGCCCTTCTCAAACATTCAGCTGTGGAGGGCAGCAGATCAAGTAGGAAAGTTGGAAGTCTTGGCAACTCCAGGTTTATCAAGCAACTAACACTTAATCTGTGCCAGCTGTCTGTGGTTTCCTTCCTACCACTGCCAAACCAATACTAAATATGGGTTTCATATTAGAAATAAATCTTTTAGTATATTATGAGATAGTCATGTTCCTTGAAGTATGCAAAATGGTGAGGAATAAGACTAAACTTTAAACATTGTGGACAGTTTTCTTTCAGATTACATTACTGTTTTTCTGAATTCAGGCTTTTCTTATGGTTTCTTATCACCAGCCATGACTTAATGACATAAACTGTGACAGAAACTCGCTGTCTTTGAGCTGAGCTGACTCTAGAGAGCCCAGAGCCGAGCACTTTTCCCACCTCCTTGCTGGCAAGGAGAGAGAAGCAGACATGAGGTGAGGAGTTGGAAAGGGTGAAAGCTGAGTGCGTCATCAGGAGAGCTGCCTCCCTCTGGGCTTGCTCGTTATCTGAACTATTGCACTGCTCTTTGGGCAAGGAGACAGTTCTCATTTCTGACTTCCAAACCAACACCACCTGCACTCAGAAGGGACGGACCTAGCCAGGGATGTGCATGAGGGCACCAGGGTGGAGCTGGAGAACCATGGAGACCATTGCCTTTTGTAAATCTTCCTATAAAGCAGTGTAACTGCAGGTTACATAATTGTTGTGAGCAGTCCTGGTGTTTACACCATCCATTACAAAGCCCCTTGGCAAGTGCCCACCTGCCACAGCTCAGCCAGTGTGACCAGCCAAATTCTGATCTCACAGCCCCACAGAAATGGGTTGGATTTGCTTGGATCTGGATGAGGTCAGGACCTGGCCCAGGAACTGCTGGGATGGTCAAAGCTGGTGCGTGGAGCTGCTCACAAATCCTTACCTCTGTGCTGGTCATCCCGGCTGTGAATCCTTTCAAAGTTTCATTGCCGTAACCTTTAAGTTGATCTAGCAATTAAAAAATATTATTTCTAGTTGTCAAAACAGAAAAAAGTGGATGAAATATGGATTTCACATCTTTGCACAGAGCTTCTGGCAGCTAGTATTCTTTCTGCACTTGTAATGACAAATAACATTAACCTTAGCCATTTTGCTTGGCACTTGGGATTGTGTTTTTTTCATACTCATTATTCCTCCCAGAGCAGGGAACAGTTTGTAATCACTTCTTCAGTTTTTCACCAGCCTCATGTCCAAAAACAAGGCTGAAGCCAAAGATTAAATGCTTTTTTTTTTTTGCATGGGAACAAGCCCCACATCAGCCACAGGATCCTCCAGATCACCAAACTCCTTGCTTCAGAAGGCAGTAGAAGATATCTCTGCTTTCTCACAAAATGGTGCTGGCAGATTCCTACCTCAGGGTTTTTGGTCAGCCAAGCACTGTCTTTGGTTTTCTTCAAAACTGGCTTCTCCTATATATCTTTTCTTCACATCTGACTGCCCAAATTTTGCTACCCAGAACTCATTTCCCTAAGGACTTGCAAAAAAAAAAAGGGGGGGGTGTGTGGGGGCGGGCAGAGGAACAGAGAAGAGTAGTTCCCAAGTTCAGGGTCTGCTTGTGATATCAATGAAACTATACAAGTTATCAAAGCAAGCCAGAGAGGCACTCATATTGTGATAGTGATAAAAGCAAGACATAGCAGCAGGTCACGTAACCATTTGTCACCTTCCTCAGAGATCTGAAGTAGCCCTTCTGCCTGAAAGCTTTTCGCGTGCCCTTGTCCACAGATGCAAACGGGCACACCGCTAGTGGACAGCCCTTATGAACTCAGCAGGCAGGCATGCAGCCCCCAGAGGGACATCTTTCTTCCTCATTGGGTCATTCTCTGCGTGCTTGAGGATAAACAGTGATGCTCTGCAATTCAAGAATTCATCAAGTTGAAGTTGGTGCACACTGTCTGCACACTGTCAAGTGATAGGCTGTGTTTTCAGCTCTGGGTGGTCTTCTTGGTTTTTGGAGGAATACTCTAGAGAGCTTTTTATGAAAATGAATGTGATAGAAACAATTACTACAATGAATATTTCAGTGCTAGACTTGTGAATATGCAAACCCATCTGGCTGAACCTTATTTAAGAGTATAAATACTGGTGTATGTTGTTATAAGGAATAGGAACGTTATGATGTGCCACAAATTAAACAGATTCTGCATGAAGAATTTTCCTTCCCCATCACATCTAGAAATACTTATTACCCTTGGGAGAAAATCATACAAATGGTAAACCTAGAAAACCTTCACTGGGCCTGACCTAACCATCATCCCCCAGCTATCGAATTCTGCAATAAAGCAGAAACTATTCAAATGCCGTGGAGGGTGCAGGGAAGTCTCCCATGTGTCACGATATTTACTGACCAACCTTAGTATCTCTAAACTAAAACAAATGGGACAGCTTTATCAGTAGACTTTCTCTGCTTTTCTAAACCTGTTTCTCAAGCAAGCTCATTGTAATAATCCAGGCTGGATGTTGTCCAGGCAGCTGGTGGATGTTGTCATTCTTCCATTGACTTGATAGCGAAGGTGCTGGCCAAGAGTGTGAACCTGAAAGAATAATTGCCTTGACCACAGCAGGGTGAGAAAAGACATCACTGGCAATTTTGGAAGTAGCAATTACTAGAAGTCATGCAAAATTCTCCATCTCTTTCTGCATGATTGGAAGGATTCAGCCCTGCATGCCATCACTTTTTTTGGGCTTGGCAAGGTATTTGGAGGTTCATTCATTACTTGCTATAATCCCCCCCAGTTCAGCTGTGCTGAAAGTGAAATATTTACATTAGAAATAACATCATCACTGCCAATGACTGAGCTGCCCATTGTAGAACCTGTGAGGGAAATGAAGTCTTTATAGTGCTCTTTGCTGTGCCATTCTCTTGATCGCTCAGCTCTTGCTCTCCTGGTACCATAATGTATGTGCGACCTTCCAAATAAACTATGAGCACAGCCAGCATTACACTGTATAAAAGTAGGTTTTCAAATACTTTCTTTTGAAGTACCTACCACTTGAATCTCCCCAGTTTTTGGGCCTTCTTGGCTAGATCTGCTCTCTTTAGACTTTGTCTCTGCAGATTTATATTGCCCTGTTAACACAATTCAAGTCCAAACACTACATCACAGCTGTGGGCTTTTGGGCATTCCTCCAGCTATGATCCGAATCTTTCTCTTTTGCCTTGCTTTTAATAATTCTATTATATGTGGACAGAGCTGCTGCTGCTTTTAATGCATGTCTTGTTGAAACTTTGCAGGCTCCTTTGGATTTAAGCAGGACTCTGTTATAAAAAGAGAAACTAAATCTCTTATCCATTCCACTCCCAATTCTGTGTTTCTCTTATTTCCAAACACTTCATTTAGAAAGCTGGCCAGAAAAGCCTGAGCTAATGTCACGTGCCTCATTCCGTACAGTTGTTTAGTCCAGACAAGCTTTGCTTTTGTAAACTTTTTTGGAGATATAGAATTAAATGTGAAACACGAGTCAAACATTTTTTTGAATGTGTTCAGCTTGGAACACTTTGTAGCTGTACTGTCCTGATTCAATGCAACAGAATGTACTTTTTTGCCCTCCAACAGCTTTCTAAGATGGCTTTCAACTGGATAGATACGTACTTACTCATCTTGCTTCTGATTCATTTGCTTCGGTTACTCCATCTCCTGCAAGGGAAACCAAGAAGCTTTGCCAAGGAAACTCACGTTTGTGTTTCTGTGATTTCAGAATGAGAAGAAAGCCCAGCTCTGCAGGAAATGTTCCTATTCTTCAAAGAGTTGAGAAGAGGCAGGCACAATTCAGGTTAGACTACTGCTGTGCCATAAATGCATTACGCAGACCAGGCATGAGTGTATGTCTAGGCAGTCCTTGAGCATATCCATGCAGCAAAACTCATCTAATCTATAAGCCTATAGGCAAACCCCATCCCTTTTTCACATCTAAAGGCTGCCTGGGGATTGGAAAGACTCTTTGGCCAAGGTGTGAGTAATTCTTTACCCTGATTCTTTAACCTCAAAGGTCTCTCTTTACCAGACTGCTCACACTGATATTCCAGTGTCTGCTATACCATTTTGCCACTCTGGTGATGCATGCTGCCTTTTGTCCCTCTAGCTGGCTCTGGCTTCTGAAGGACCTCACTCTCCTGCACTGCCAGGCCTGGCCTGCAGACCTCAGTGTACGCAAGTGACCATCAGCAGAGCACTCCTGTCCCTTCTGGACCATCCTGCTTGGATTCCTTGCCTTCTGGTGTGTTTCTTCCCCTTTTTGTGGGTGTGCACCTGTTTCCCAGCTGAGCTCTCTGCCTGCAGCTCCAGCCCACAGCCCGTTTCACCCTCTGCTGTGTGGCCTGAGGGCATCTTTCCTGTGATCTCTTTGCACCAGCTGAGAGCTAGAGTAGGTATCACCAGGAGACTTGTGTGCTGAGCTTTGCCCAATGATCAGAAAGCACATTACGTTCTAGTAGTTTCTCCTGGGTCTCTGGAGCTTGTCCGTGCTGGGTCACACAAAGTGCTGGCCACTGCTGTGCCCTCACATTAAAGGGTTTTGCGCTCTGTGCAAACACTGCTTATCGGTGCCTTCTCCTGTAAGCACAGCATGAGGAGTTAGTTCTGGCATGGAAAAAATAATAGTAATCTACAGCCACCTTATCTGTCCTGTATTGAGGTCAGAGCATTCCTGACCTGTGCTCTGGCTCCCTCGGCTCGGAGCTCTGTGTGTGTTGTGTGGCTGAAAGGTTTTCTGGAACGAGAAGCTACTCGGAAATCTGATGGAAAACACAGAAGAGGCAGGGCATGGTCTGTTATCCTCAGCTCCTCGTGGAAACTTGTTGCCAATTGAGCCAATATTTTCCACTCATCTGAGATAGAAAGGGAGGTCAATGTTCATTTATTACCTCAGCTAGCCCAAAATGTCACCAGTGGTTGTTTATCTCAGCTATGCACCTCATGCAGCTACAGGCTGTAGCCTTGGCTGCTTGACAGTGCAAAACCAAGAGGGACTCTCTCTGAAGTCATGTTTTATTCAGTTACCTCTGGCCAGATCCATCCTGTTACGCTGCATGGTCATGATAGTTGTAACAGTTGGCCAAAGATGCGCCCATGTAAATCAGGAATGACTCAAAGCTGCTGTGGATGGTGGAGGATTAGCAGAAGCCTGCTTTCTCCATCATGAGATAAATTGTGTCTGTATGAATGGCTCTGTGTTAGTAATCCCCAGGTGCTGGGTTCCTTTGCAAGCATTGGAGGCTGTACTTGGGCTCTGGGTGAAAGAACAGTGCGCCTATGATTGGCTTTGGCAAGTTACAGAGTCAGACCTCTCATCTTCACCCAAATGTTTCTTTCAATAGTTGCTTGGCGCTCAGTAAGCTCTCTACTGTGGGAACAGAGTTGATGTTCAAAAGATCCAATTAAAGCTTTTTTTTTTTTAAATAACCTGTAATTGGTTGTTATAGTAAATCATCAAAATGCACGTTTCAGCCTAAAAGTAAGCTTAAAAGTATTACATTTTGGAATTTCATATTTCTCCCACTGGCAAACTTGGAAACTGCATTCCCTCAGCTCTGGACCCAGGCATGCTTTCTCTCCATTTCTGGAGCTGTAGAAATTCTCCAGACTCTGCACATATGGAGTTTGTTCTACTCTGGAAACCTTCAGACATGGACAAAAGTGAAATCTATGGTTCCTCCAGGTTTTGTCAAATCTAGAGACACAAGGCAGTGCCCACCACTGCTCCCATTATTACTTCACTATTTTCTACCTCTTTGTGATTCCTTAGCATCGTACTGCTGAGTTGTGAACCCTGTGGCTGGTGTGCAAGGCATTGCTTTGCATTTCTGACCATTGCTCTCCAACCCTTAGTTCTTCAGCTTAACAGCCTTTAATCTCCTGTAGTTTATTTCCATGTTCAGTCTAACATTTGTTTACTCTGTTTAATCCTTCTGACCTTCTTTCTTTCTTTCTTCCCTTTTCCTGTTACAAGTGATGCATCAGTTTGAGCAGATCAAGCCATCATCAAACCAGCCTGTGGCTTGTACATTCACTCTGGAAGCAATGAGCTGCTGAGCAAGCTGCTGCAGGGATTAATGCTAGTTTATCAGATCAGTCTCAGGCAGAATGTAACAGGATGTTTTTCTAACCCTCTGCTACCTGGGGTTGGAGTTCTGCAGGGGTCACTGATGGGATATTTGCCAGCCATGATGTTTATCATCCAAGGTTTTTCAAAACAGTGTGAGAATCTCCATCAGCATTACAATAGCATGTTTGTCACTCTCATCTGCTGACATCTATAGGATGAACAAGACAGGGCATTATGGGTGGGGTTGTTCCCTTGCAATATTTGCTGTCTTAGTCTTGTGTGGTCTTTGTCAATACACGTTTACATCCCTTTTGATAGATGTGTTTTTATTCTCCATCTGGGGAAATGCCTGGCTGTTTAAAAGAGTTGTTTTCACCTGTATGAGGTCAGAGAAAAGAACAAAGAAAATTATTTGAGATGGAACCAGAAGTTTTTACTTCACTGCCTTTGGCTTTTTTCGGTGGTCCTGAAATTCATTAGTGAACTTTTGCAACAGTCAGGGGAAACATGAGGCTTAGATTCATGCACACACAGACATGGCATGGGTATGATAGTTTGGTCATATAGTCTTTTATTATCCCTTGTTTGTTAGCTAGGATTTTAGCTGCAGCCTTATATTCCTAGAGATTTCATTGCTCACAGACTTGTGTGTTTGTGTTATGGGGGAAATTCAAGGCACTTTGCTATGCAGAGAGAGATTCCAGGTGAAGGGCTGATCACAGATGTAGTGGGAGCGCAGAGGTGTGAAACTGCTGAATGGTGGCTCTACTTGGGCAGCCATTGGTTTGTCTCAGAGCTCTTCATGTCCACACCTGCCTTCCAAGATCAGACCATGTTGAAATTATTCCCTTTCCCTAAAAGTGTATCTATCTGGCTGATGCTCAGAATGGAAGGAGGTGAGACTCCTGAGAAGCAGGGCTCTATCTAGCACTGACTGGTAATCTACTGGTAAATGAAATGTGGGTAGGATGTGACCTAACCTCAAGGTGGAGGAAGCCCCATTTACCTACATTTTTCTTTAGGCACACCGCTGGTATTAAGTGTGGTCTCTGTTCTGGCAGTCCTACTGGTGAGGAAATGAGACTAGGAAACTGTAAAGCCATTTGGTTCAGATAATGTTACATGAGTTTGGTTGTTGAGAAGAAGGGAAAAAGAGAAAATATTTAGAAAGTGCAGCTTGTTTCCATTTGTGACTAAACAAATTAAGGGGTGGGGGTATTTTTAAATGCTGGGAAAGAGGAGGAGCCTGTGATCATGAAACCTTCTGAAATAAGATGATTTTTTTCCAAAAGAAAAGGGCCTGTTAAGGAATTTTAATGTACAAGTCACGTAGCAGCATAACACCTCTGTTCTGGGCCTGTTCAGCCTCCCATCTCCCACTGAGCTTTCTAGTGCAGTGTCCCAATCCCTGCTCCCATCAGCTCTCCTCTCCTCCACATGTGCTCCATTTGGGGAATGAGAAAAGGAGATGAGGAGTCCTGTTAAAATTCCAGCTCACTTTAACCTCCCACAGAGGCTGGCTGTTGGGAAGGGATGGGGGCAGCTGTCACCTCAAGCAGTGGGATCAGCAAGTGGATCCAAGAGAGGGGTTGGTGGAAGGAACCTGGGTACCATGGGCTGCACCTCTGTGCCAGCAAGAGAGGGCTGGGTCACAACAGAAGCCTGGAGACAACCTGTAACAGATCAACCAAAATTCCTGAGTTTGCGGCAGGAAACGTTGGGTGAAAATCAATGGTCTGGTTTGCACAGGAAAGTAGATTTTGACAGACAAAATGTTTCCTTTTGGTCTTAAAAGCTCTGAGGCTTTCCACTTACTGGGGGAGAGGTAACTTCAGTAAAATACGAAAATGTTAACTGGAGAGACTGTCAAAGGAGTTTAAAAGAATTAGGATCTTGACTGTCAACCCTTCACATCTGTTGCAGGAAAATATTGTCAAACCATTTATTTTCTGGCTGTTAAGTTTCATGCTTGTACTACTATGAGAAGTTAACATTTTCTTTATGCTGAATTAAGGTGTTGCCTGCTGGGGAGAAAGAGATATATGAACCTAATTCTTGGAAAATGTACTCATTTGTGCACTGCAGATGGATCAATCCATTTACATTGGAGCAGCATAGGTGTCCTTTGGTGATGTACAACAGCCATGAAACTCAGCCCAAAGCTGGGATTGCAAGAAGATGTCATGAGTGGTTGCTGCTGAAAGAGAGGGTTCTTGTTTTTAAGCTCATTTGGAAAATTGATGATGTGTTATGGAAGGGGGAAGAGGACATTTCACGAGATATTCCCATAATTGGTTGTGTTGGGGTGGCCTCTTAGAGGAGCTGGTTTAACCAATTCCTTTATTCACACGAACATTATATAAGATGTTGGCAAAACTAACACACGCACTTCTTGTACAAAGGATTAAAAAAAAACTGGCCCAGATGTTTACAAAGCAACCACAAGACACAGGAAGAAAAACAAACATACAGAGATGTTCCAAATGCAAAGCAACCAACAAGCATAGGAAAAAATATCCATGTTCCTGGCAGTAGCTTTTAGACATGATGAAACCATTTGGGGCAACCATCCTTCAGACTTGCCCCATGGCACATTTGAATTGCTGCTTATGTTTTCATTCATCAGTTAAGGTCAAAGACTTTACCTTTCAGTATAGATCTACCCTTTTCTTTGAAATCAGGTGGAAAAGGCAAAGTGTATCTTTTATTTCTTGATAATTTGTCCTAGTTGAATAATCCTACTTGCCCCTACTTTGCTTCTTCTGACAAACTCTACAGCAAGGATGTGAGATGACTCTTGTCTCCTTTGTCTTCCTCCTTGAGCTAACTGGCACTGCTAATGGCTCCTGGTTAGCCTGCAGGCTCCAGGGGATGCAAGCAGCCTACCCCTTTGCAGGTGCATTGGAGCACTGTGCAAATTGCTGCCCATCCACTTCCTTCAGGCAAGACAGTGAGCAGCCTGGTTTCTGCACCATCCTATTGGATTTCTTTGCCCACAATCCCTGTGATTTTTTAGGTCAGGAACAAAAGCTTTTTTTTCTTGGAAGGGCTATTTTGCTTGTCTGCTTAAGCAAAGAGAGCTTGGAACTTCAGTGCACTTGGATAGGCACTTGAATTCGTACAGTCACTCCTAAAATGCAGCTTACGTTTTCCAGATGGCTTAGTAACAAAGCTGATGTAATATTTTTAACACATAAGTGTTAAAGGATCTCACCAGTTTATGTGCCTAGGTGAGGTAGTCCTGAACCACCAACCTCAAGGCTAATTTAGATCTGGGCACAAATGGATGAAGGTAGCAGGAACAGCACTGCTTTTTGTTGCAGGGGACCGTGCACTTTACTCCTAAGCACTACAACACTCTGCAAAAGCTCTTTACTTCAGCCTCTGCTATCTTGAATTTGCTGGAGAAGGGCATGACTTTTGTCCTCCTCTACCTACAAGTCAAAATGCTTGAAGAGAAGAGGAAAAATTCTCCCTTCAGGCTGGAATGTTGAGGTTGCGATTTATCGTACTGGACTTGAAAGAGTAATTCTCAGTTCCAACTTGTTTGAAGAGGAATGGGCTGGTGAAAGAATTTAAGGGCACTTCTGAAATGCAAAATGTTGCCTGTCTATGGAATGGCCCAGAAAGGAAACATCCGTGAGGATCTATGGCTCAGATATTCCACACTGCCTGGACAGAATAATGAAACACTTCTCTTGAGATTTACGAGCTTGGAAAATAGACTGCAGACTTCCAGCAAGGCCTGCAAATACTACAGACGAGAGCTGGAGCCTCCAGTACATCTCTTTCTGCATAAGCACTACAGGGTGGGAGCACTGGGAAGGAATCAGAGATGAAGTGTAAATGCAAATGCAGAAAAAATATATTTTATACTATCATGAGACTCCCAAGCTGCAACTGTTAAAGACATTTTTTCTTTCTAGTGCAAATTCCATGTTTCTTTTTTCAGTTTCCATAACTAAAGGCTGCATCCAGCCTCCAACCATGGCACTGTGAGGAGAGGTGCAGTGGGGGAGCTTCTCCCCTCATCCCTTCACTGCCTCATGTGCCCCTGTGAGGGCCAGAGACCATCAGGGAGCAGTGCTGGGAATGCTGTTTTACTGCATGTGCTGATCATCCCTTCCTGTTGAGTAAGGGGGTGGGCAAGGCAGTGATGTGCCCTCTTGAAAATAATGCCATTTCCTATTAGGGAGTGGAAATCAAAGCCTAGAAAACAAACTCGAGGTTAGCTAGAGTATCTCTGCCCCTTGGTAGTGTCAGCTCTAGGAGGTGGTTGACTGTGTCTGTCCTGTTCCTGAAAGCTGCAGCCACTGGAGTTCCCACTGCCTGCCTTGCTCCAGCTGCACGGTGTGTTTTCGTTCCATGGCTGTGATGCTGATCTCTTGCTGCGAGTGTTTTCTATCAAATGTATGTCATAAAGCGTGAAGCAGCTCATGTTGCTTGGCAGTCACATTGCTCATGGTATTGCTAGTGTTATTATTTTATCGTTACTCTACTGTTTGAACTGCAGGTTGGAAAGTGATTTTGGATGCGAGAAGACCTTTGGTGCATGATGAGATGTGTAGCACAAGGAAGAAAATGGGAACAAAATGTCACCCACCAGTGCCAGCTCCCTGTGCCGAGCAGGGCCTAGAGCCTCCTGTGCGTGCACCCCCCAGAGAAGGACCAGCTCCTGCTGTCACCTCTCAGCCACCTGTGCTAGGGCTGGGCTGGTGGTAAAGCTTTAGAGCACCTGCACTGAGATCTGGGGAAATACCCTCAAAAGAGCCTATGGTCTAAATAAAGGAAACAAACCCTGATCTGTACCTGAACAGCACCTGAGTCTTACAGGGAACGATGTCCAGAAACCAGGAAGAGGAGTGCATGCCCAGCACCGTAATTCTTATAGGTTATAGAGGAAGCTTTTCAGTCATTACTTTATTGGCATTTTTTTTTCCTGAGATTTCCACAAAGGGAAAGAAATAGGTTTTAGTGGCAGTTTGGAAGAATTGTGTGTTAAGGACAAGGACTACTCCCTAGACAACCCCTGTCTGTTCTTCATCACCTTGCAGATTGTTGTTTGCCTGATGGAAACTGTTTCTCAAGAGCTCTGCCTCCCTGATAGGGACATACAAAGCGATGGGGTTTGGCCGGTGGTTTCCTGACAGAGCACCATGGGCAAAGGCACCGCTGGTTGCATTTGCAGGGAATGTTTTTGGGGATGGAGAATTAGAACAAGTGCCCTGTGTGTGATGATTGATACTGCCAGGCAGACAATCATGATTTACATGTGATTTCTTTATTCTGGAGGGGAAATCCCAGTTGCCAAGTATGTTAACGATGTATGTAATGGCGTGTTAACGGACACCATTAGTTTGCTGGACAAAACAGAGACCTCTGCCAAAACAAACCTTCTCCAATGGTACATTTTATGGATCAGCAGATTCTGAACGTGCTTCAGAGTGGGGCTGACTGGTGGGGCGCATACTTAGGGAACGGCGAGCAGTTTCCTAACCGCAGGTTTAAAGGTATCTGTTAGTCATTAAATGCACTTGAGCATTTTCTTAATTTCAGCATCTCACAATTTCTCTATGAGGTGCAATAATTGCAGTCCGGAAATAGTTTGTTTTAATGTTATGACTTAAATTAGTATGGAAAACACTCCCAGCTCGTAGGGGCTCGCACTAACTCCTGTTGCTGGTTCCGTGCACCACTCAGGAATGTGCTCACAGCCTGGGTGCAGAGCTCAGCATCCTGTACGTGCTGATACCGGCAGGATCCATTTGCAGGATGTGACCCTGCTGCTCTGGCAGAACTCTGGCTTGGGATGATTGCTGAGTACCTGGGGGCTCTTGGCTTTTTGGAATGCTGGCAGCAGGACTGCATGCAGCTCCACAGCAGGTGGAGCTGGGGAGTGCCTGCCCTGGTGGCAGGTGGCTCAGTGCCCCCTGTAGGGGTGCCATGGTGTGGGGCAGCACAGCAGGCTGTGGGCTGTGCCCAGACAGAGGTAGAAGAGCATAGTGCACACTGTCTGGGGGAGCTGCCTGCAGCTTGGCAAGGAGAATCTGTGCTGTGGGTGCATGCAGCATCACTCGTAGTGCCAGGCTGCAGCACTTGCCCCTGAGAAAGGCTTGGCGCATTTCCACTTTGAGTTTGTCCATATAATCTGTAGTTCATGCAACGTTTGGTGGGTTGTATTGTCTATTTCCAGCAAAAAGTGTTAAATTTGGGCTTCTGCAGGATCAAATGTGTAGGATGACAGTGCTGTGCTATGTACTTGCCCCAGGGCTGGATCAACTGGCAGACACACTCCCTGCACTCCTAGAAGCCTCCCAAGCCTTTCTTTTATAAAAGCCAAACCTTGCAACCCCTTTACACAGGGCAGAAGTTCTGGGCTCCCTGTACCTCTTTCTGCTCAGCCATTTTGGATACATGCACTCAGTGAAGCTCATCAAAGCAGTTTATTGCCCCAGTTATGAGCTTTCATGTATTAATACAAGAAGTTTAGAGCACAAATATAGGTTAAATAAATGGCTGACAAGGCTGGAGTGATCCAGGAATGATGCTAGTTCTTCGTTTGAGAGTTTTCCATTCATCTCAGACAGAATAGTATAATCTTTGAGATAAGAGTTTTACCTGGATGGTTTCCAGTCATGTTAATGGGAGCTGTGAAAACCCTGTGCATATCAGCAGAAATGGTCCCTTGCTCAAAGGGAAGGGCTTGGGTTGTTTCTCAGTCCATTACAATAACCAGCCACCAAACTTAATTGCTTTTTGTACCACTTTCCCTCCCTTCCTCATATCTTTATCTCCTCATGCCATAAAAATACTGCATTTTGAAATGAAATCAAGGAGACAGAAAACAGAAGAGAGATCTTTTGCATAAAAGAAGAAACATATGTTTGGAATAAAGGCTCAAAATGGGCAAACATATTGAAGACATACATCCCTCCCCGCCTTTGCACCCTTGGAGGCATGAGGCTGCTCAGTGTCCTGGTTGCTGGGAGGGACCCTGTGACACCTGGAGAAGCAAGCAGCCATCATCCCAATGGATGGATGTGTCAGACTTGGAGCAAGGAGGGAAGCTTTTCCTCCTTGGGCTGCTCTGTGTCAACGTGAGCATATTCTGGTGCTTTGGCTGGAGCTGAACACCCTGCTGGCACAGGCAGGTGAAATTCCTCTGAGACAGCTGGGAATGACCCTGGATGGTTTGTAAAGAGAAGGATTTGTTCTCGTTGCTCCTGAGGAAGGATAGGAAGACCTGGGTTAATCACATTCATCCTTTGTGATGATCCTGCTTAGGGCATTCCGTGTCTGCCTGCACTCTAATCACACTTGGGTCAACCTTAAGCAATCTGTAGCAAGTGCAGGTAATGCAGTGTGGGTTCTACAGCTTTCCCAGTGACCCACCCACAGAGATCTCCATACTGCTGCTGACCTGCTCCTCTCACCTGTGCTGGCCTTCCAAGCTATTGTGCTTGTGCCCATGCTGTCCTGTAGTAATGTCAGGGCAGGCAGAGCTGATGAACATAGTGCTTTCAGGAATCTGACCCCAGCTGGGCCACCTTTTCTTCTTTGCCAATAAAAATATATTCCCCCACCAACTTCTTGGAAAGGAGGGGAGGAAGGTACAGAAATATTTTAAATACTTCTTGTTTTGTTGTTCCTAAGGGTAAAAAATGCAATGTGGTTTCATTCTAGCCATGCAAATATTTACGCGAGCAAGAGAGAAACAAGATCAGAGAGAAAAGCTGGGTTTGGTTGTGACATGGGCTTTGGTGCCAGAGATGTGGATTTACTCCTGCCTTGGCCACAGGTTGCCTGTGTGACCTTGGAGCAGTCACGCTCACCTCTGTGCCCACAGCTGCTGGAGCCGCTGAGAACCCCTTCTGGTATTAGCTGCATGGGCTAGGGCAACATCAAGGTAAAAAGGAGCTTTTCAACCCAGCAGGAACTCCAAAGCGCTTTGGTCATGGAGTAACAGTGGAAAATTATGGCAATTTGAGCTGGGGAGGGCACCTCCAGAATTCGTACAGTACCGTGCACACTGTGCGTGATTTGCTGGCGTCTTCTGAGCGCTACTGTAACGCAAACAATGGTCTGCATTCAGTAAGTAGCTCCTCAAATTTCCTGTGGATATCCCCAGCAAATCTGTATTTAAATAAGCAATAGTTTCTTAATCCTGGGCTGCAAGTTGCTGGGGCAATTTGTACTCAAGGTGAACGCTGAGGTTAGGGAGATGTTGAGATGTATAAAAGAAGCTTGCCATCCAAATGGTTTCCATCTGTTTTCATTATGCCCCACTCCTGCAGAATAAAACAAGCATTTTAGCTTTCAGCTACTTCCTTCTGGACTCTGTAAAGCTACCTGTTCTCAGAAGCATTAGTTGGTGTCTTTAAGTGCTTTAGTCTGATGTTTTTACAGTTGTATTCAGCCTGTAAATAAGCAGACAGTTAAGAAAGGCGGCTGAAAAAAATGGAGAAACAGTTTCATTAAATGAAAAAAATCCATCAGTTTGTACTATTTGAAGCATAAAAATATTTTGGCAATGCATTTTGGATATATTAGAATTTTGTGACAAGTGTGCAGTTTTATGCCCTACCTTTTTTTCTGCTTCTTCCCTTCCATGACTTCCATGGCCGTGGAATTTTGTAGCGCGTCTTTGAGCTCATGCCCTGTTTCCTCCATGGTTCTTGTGTTGCTTCTGAGTGCTCAGACTTTGGCAGCCCAAATGACCCTGAGCAAGACCCCAACCTTTGCTGTGGGACTGAGGGGTGACAGACCTTGCAGAAAAGGGTAAAAATGTTAAGTCTTCATTTTTGCTTTTACTAAGACAAATGGCAGTCTTGAGGGAGCACGTTTTGCTAAGTGTTTTCATGTAGAGAAACAGTGGAGGAATGTCAAAAGTGTTTTAAAGGAAAAAAAAAAAAAAAAGCAGTTATCTGCTGCAGCCATGCAGTACCTTCCTCAGATCTTGAAGACCAGAAAGGATCAGATCTTTCCTCCAGAAAGAAATCTGTTGGACAATTGAAAATATTTCTTCTCAGAAGTGAGAATATATCCTTCCCCTTCTTACAGCTGATCTGATTTGTGTTTAGTTTTGAAGAGTGATTTTCATATGCTGGTTGCCCAGCTGTATATGTTACCTTAAAAAAAAAAAAAAAAAAGTAATTGATTTTTAGCCAAAAGGACAGGAGAAAGGTTAGGAATGTGCAACACGGTTTCTCATAACTTCAGAGGAGGCAGATGTTTCTCTTCTGCTTCCAACCTTCATTTTCTTTGCATGAAGAACGAGCTCTTTAAAACCAAATAAATATCCCTTTGAGAAGAGCGTGGTTCCCACTGTTATTCTTTAAATTAACTCTTTTGTGGCTAAGGCAGAGCTTAGCTTGTTGACTTTTATTGAAGAAAAAACCAAACAATGTAGTGTGAATTTCTGTATAAATAGCTTTAATGATTATTCTCAAGATCTGGTCAAGAAAGTAACAGCAGCAAAAACAAACCTCTGACATCTGACGTGATATGAATTAGCATTGCTCATTCTAGGTAATGTAAATATGGCTGAAAATTTCTTTTCTTGCAATTAAGATTTCATTTAAACATTCGTAACTGCAGGCATAGCAGCACATATTTCACGTCTGTGCAGATAATGCTGGCAGATACAATTGCACTCTTAACTCAGATGAGGCTTTTTACTGAGGCAGGAAGAAGGGGAAGACAAGTGAAGGTTGTTACTGATGGTCAGAGTGCAGGGATGGATGTTGCCCACCCCAGGCTGAGCGGCCTTGTCTGTGCCATGCTCCTCTTGGTGGTGGAGGCAGTAAGACGCCATTCTTCCCTTTGGACGCTGGGACCAGAACATCATGTAGGCTTAGAAAAGCCTCCAGCAGAGTGGAAAACATCTATTTTCAGGTTCATACCCTCCCTCTGCTTACACTGGGGATGCCCCTGAGACAGACTGCAGCAATTCTGTGTTCAACAGCCCTTGTTTCCCAGGGAAAAGGGCCAAAATGTTTACCAGGGCAGAAAGGCGGACAAGGAGTGTATCTGTGTGGGGCTGGGAATGGCCACTGAAGATCTCTAGGGCCTACTGGAGCAAGACCAGAGGCTGGGGGTCACTGATAAGGTGACCTTGGCCACAGTTTGGGTTTTGTCATTTGTCTTTGTAGAGTCTGACTGATGGGAAACATGGACAAAAGCCTTTGTAGGGCTCTGCTTGCCATATGGAGCTGTACAAGGCTACTGGGGAGGTTGACGTGTTTACCCACCGTGTCTGCAAGAGCCATTTGGTTCCTTACATTTATAAATCAACACAGTGGCCCCTTTTCAGGGGTTGGGAGAATGGGTTCTGCAACACCTCTGCCAATGTCTGAAGTGTGCGTTAGCCATTGTGGGATCAATGGACTCCTGAGTCCTGGGTGATACGGCTTTTCAGAAGTCCTCCCTGGGAAATCTTAGGAGGAAAATGTGGAAAGTGGAGTTGGGTGGGAAGTACCAAGGAGGTGTGAGACGGCTGCCTGCCAGCCCACAGGAAGCCTGTTGTAGTCAGCGAAGCACAACTGGCGTGCTGAAAGACGTGACATTCCTTGCATGTCCCGAGTCGTGGTGGGATTCTGGGCTAGCCAGTGCGAGCTCTGCTGTCAGGGAACAAAGTGTGCGTGGAGCTGAGGCTAAAAGCACATCATTCAAGCAGGACTTGAATTGCTCGTGGATTGTGAGAGCCTTCCCAACAAACTTGTGCTGGGGTGGGATGAAGATGGGATGGTAGCGTTAGAGGATTTTCCAGAGGGGAAAGAGGGCTTTTTGCATTTCAATATTGCAGGTGGCTTTTCAGGGCTGCCCATGGTTTGTTGTTTCCACGCTGGAAACAACAGAAACTGAGGGGCTTTCAGCCTACCCACATGCAAACTTTCCTATAATGAATAGAAGAGCACAAAACAGGTGAGCGAGTCCCACATGATTGTACTCAGCTGGCTCCTTCCTCACCTCTCTGATCAGTTGTGCCCATCTCCTGCTCACTCCATTTTCAGATGGAACAGTGTTTGGTAGAGAAGTTTGGGGTCTCCTGGGACATTTGGGGACGTCTTTACAGAGATGTGCAGCACAATGGCGCTAAGTGGTTCAGTCCCCAACCCAAATACATCTTTATAGACAACTTCTTCATGCTTGTCTCAGTTCTGGAGGCTTTAGGTTGAACACCTACAGTATTTTTCTCTGCCTTCTCACTTTCAGGCCCTCCTGTGTGCCCACTGTTTCAGCCTTTTGGCAGGACCCAGCTGGCTGGGTATCAGCCCTGCACTTCCATGGGAACATGCAGCTCCATTGTGCCATCCTGCTTAGGGGCAGGGTTTTGCATTTGAGGCTTTCATGTTCTCACCTGAACTTCTGGTACACGCTAGCTGTGTGCAAACAGGGGACTTTCTGTCACGTCTGGATGATATTTTTCATCAAACCACTTGAGAGTGAAGAACTCCTTTCCTGTTCATAGCTCTGGAGAGCTCAGCCCAGCCATTTCCTTGCGACGGGTTTTGAAAAGGAGCATCATTGTGTCCTTTCAAGCACATTGTGAAGGCATCTGGGCTCACATCTGCACAGGTGGGTACAGATGGATCTGCCTGTTCCTGCCTGCATCCCCTGCTGTGTAAGAAGGGGGATTAGGGCAAGCACGGTTTCACCCTACTGAGGCATGTGGCTTCTGGCTGAGGTTCTGTGCACCCAAAGAGCTAACAGCAGGCCTGTGCTGGTTTGTGTGTGTCCTAAGTAAAGGTGGTTTGGAGCCCTGAGGCTCCAGTGTGTGGAGATGACCCCATTCCTCACTTGGCCAGCAATAGGCCAGGCACAGACTTGGGGTTCCTGCTCCAGTGCTCTGGAGGGCAGCTTTCTGTGCACAGTCATACTGCTCTAGCAGAAAAGAGAGGATGGTTACATCTGAGGCTTTTGCATATGAGTGCTCCTGTGTCTGTTTAAAGCTGGATCATACCTGGCTGGATCAATGCATTTACAGAGAGCGCTAATCCTGGATAGCCAGTGTGAAAAATGCACGCATGTGTTAAACCTGGGTTTGTATTAACTCACAGAGAGGCTTTCTGAGTGCTTTGTAAGGTAACTGGTGCAATGGAGCCAGCCAGGGAAGCTGAAAAGGTGTCTGGATTTGTTTTCTGCACTGAGTCTTTCCAGGCTGCGTGCTTCTGAGTACAAGGTACCGCAGTGCCTTACGTGATCTCTTCTGGAAAAGGGCAGGCAGCCTGGTTTCTCAGAGCTGCTGCAGAGGAAGACTACTCCACAGTCTTGCTATCAGGAGCCCTCCCTCTTCCATTACATTGTCACTGTATATATTCAATGCTGCTGTGAGGCAGTGCCAACTTCTGTTCTCTTTCAGACCCCAGGAAAAGTTCTGTGGAATTAGCAGAGCATCTGATAAACCCTTGGGTGTTGCCACAACCTCGCTTAAAAAAAAAAAAAAAAAAAAAAGGGGGGGGGGGGCCTCCTTCTNNGGGGGGCCTCCTTCCTGCTCTGGCGGTGAAGAAAGAGGAACACTTCAAGTATTTTATAGAAGTCATTTTTATCCAACTCCACCAACTTAATTTCATCCTAAAGGGTGTTTCTATTAAAGAGAGTACTGCCCATGCTGGGTAGGTATAGAGTGTTTTGGAACTGGAAGAAGTTCTTTAGCATATAAAAACCTTATTAAGCCTTAGCACACATCTCTGTAAGCAAAACGTTTGTGTCCCAAGATCTGAAAAAGCATTCTGTTGTAGGGTGAGGATATTATATTCGATAAATCATATGGAACTATTTATCAGCAATCACTTCTTTAACTTTTCCACAGTCTTCAGTTTCAAAGAGCATTTTGAAGTGACTGAAGTTTGTACAGAGCAGTTTATTTAAAAAATTATTTTAGGAAAATTACCTCAGGGTTGATTGTGTATTTATAAAGGGTTTCTCTTTTCTTTTTTTTTTTAAATATTAACATAATGTAAGAAAATGGCTTTATTAAGAACAGTGGAAAATGTGTAAAGAAACAGACGAGATGTTGTGGCAGACAGTCTGCAGCGGGGAAGGTTTTGCTTGTTGTGCAGTCACAAACAACAAAGTCAGTGGAAAGACCTTGATTTCAATAGCATTTGGGTTAGCCTCCAGCGTGGGGCTGTTCGCTGCAGAGCCTCGAGATGGTTCTGGTTATGTCTGTAGCCTCCTCACTGAATGTATTTCGATTCTCTTTTGTGCTGGTTTGTTGCCTGCCTCTATCAGTGATTATTCTTTTTAGTCCATTTGAGCCCTGCCTCATCTCCTTGCTTACTACCTTCTCCCTAACCTGAAGCCAGTTCTGATTGTCAGTTACAAATGAAATTAAAATGCTCAGGATTAAAACAAACGTTTTTTGTCCTCCAGAAATCATAGCGTGATCTCTTGCAAATTCACGCTGGCCACTTTATGTTCCTGACATCATTCATTCCTGGTGCAATTATGGTCTGCTGCAGCTTAATTATGGTGTCTTTCAGAGCACAACGCAGCGTGGTGTTAAGTAATGTAATCACTAAGTGATTACGTTTTCTAAATCATGAAATAAATCTGATTGTGAGTATGCGGTGTGGAGTTACAGCCATCTGGATGAGGACTTTTTCCAGTCCACTCTGCCCCTTTGTGATGAACCCACAGGCTGGAGTAGAACTAACATTTTGCTGCAGATTGCTGTGGGCTTTATCAACTTCTTGAAATGAAACTTGGTGTTTTCCAGGTGGCTGGCATCTGTCTGAACCATAGTGGTACTCGGTGGGCTTGGATCTCCAGCGATGAGCAGAAGTGGGAAGGCTGCATCAGCTGTACAGGCAGGGGCTACGTTCTAAAAGGTCACCTTCCTCTCTTAGCCTCAAAGAGCAGCATGCAGTCTGCTGGCCAGGAAGGGAGAGAAGGGAAGAAGTGTCAGTTCTGAGTAATGCACACGTGGGGCTGGAGGAGTGCACAGGAGCCCTGGATGTGCCCAGAATATCAAGGTGCAGCCTGGGTTCCATACAGGCAGACAGGAGTCTTTCCCAGGCACCCCTGACTGTTGAAAGGGAAGTTGTTTGCAGTCACTTGGAATGGATTAAGTAGACAAAATAGGAATGTTTGAATCAAATAGTAGTCACAGCTCTTGTGTAGACAGTAAACAATGGTTTATTGACAGTAAACTCTTGCTCTTATGGTAAAATGTCTTGAATCACTTATTTCTTGAAAGACTCAGGCAGGGTGTCTTTGGTCACTCACACGTTTTGTACTTTATCACAAATCAAAACATCCTGATTTCCAGTTTCTGGAACACATTACTTGTCCATGCTTTCCCTGTTCGAATAGAAGGTGGCAATCCCGGCTGTGCACTCATCAAGGCTGGTTTTCGGTAGTGTCTGAGAGCTAAGAACAAACTGTGGAACAAACTTGCCTTCCATGAGCCCCAAAGTTTAAAATAAAAACCTTGAGCAAACCTTAAGCCCAGCTGCTTCACTGTGTGAACTGGCCAAGTGTTTGCAGGACAGAGCATCAGCTGATGCCTGCTGGCTCCTCCCTGCAGCTACAACAGTTATCCCCAGGTATCCCCAGGTAGGACTGCAGCCAGGTGCCATCATCAGAGACATGTCTCACTTGTGTCTTTCTCAGGCAAACTGCAGGAGACTTCAGGAAAAGAGTTAACTACCAAAAACAGAGAAACAAGGTTCTTCCTCCGTTCATATTTTGTGACAGGTCCCAGAGCAGTGATGACAAGTGGACAAGGACATCTGGGGAGGATGGTTTGCTGTTTCCTCTTCGGTGCCTGGACAAGGATGGGGGAAGGTAGGTAAAAGCAGCTTTTTCCCTATGTCTCTGCTGGAGGGAAAATACAGCCTGATTCTGCCTGACCATGGCAGGGATTAAAATATAGCATGAGAGAAGCTGCCACACTGTGTGTTAGTCTGAAAGTAACCTGGATTTGGGGCTAAATGAAACAATCATGACTGCTGCCGTTGTTCATGTGTTAAACACTTTTTTTCCTGGAGTGCGTTGAACTGAATAACTTTCCTGCTGGTCTGTTAACAGATGTGTCTACAGGGCAGGAGGGCAGGGTATCTGTAAGCAGTGTTTGTTTGGCATCCCTTGGTCCTGAGGCAGTGCTGAGGCAGCTTGTTCTGGCTGCAGATGAGCTCACTGAAGAGCTTCCTGACTCCTAGCCACATCCACCTGATCTCCACCTGCTTTCTACCTGCCCTGGCCTCGAAAGAGCAGATGTAGACAAATGTGCAGATGTAGGACTCACTCCCTACTCTGGTGCTGTTGGCAGCACTGGCTTTAGGAGCGATTGCACATCCAGTTATTCTGATGGGAGGGCAGAAGAGGGACCAGGGATGTGCTAAGAATAAACTCAGGCGCACAGAGCTCACCTGGAGAGCGCAGGACAGGGGTAGGGGCTGGAGCTGGGCTGGCAGAGCCCCCTGGGCAGTGGGGAAGGGACCGGGGTGTGGGGGCTGCCTTGACTTTTCCTGTTGAGGAACACATCTCTCAGCAAACCTTGCCTGTGGCCTTAGTAGCTGAAAGCCTCATCCGGTCCCTTCAAAAGCCCTTCCTGCAACCCTCAGTGTTCGGAGGACTCAGATCCACGATACTTCCAGATTCCCTTTTCCAATGAGGGACTTGTGACCCTCTCTCAAGGGTCCTGGCCTTGGGAGGTGAAGATTGCTGAACATGAAGTCAGCTGTATCCCAAGTGGGGTTTGTTTAACGGTCTCCGTTGCTGTTTATATTTTCTAATGTGCTGCGGCTGGCTTTTGTTGCCATTAAAACTTCATTTGTTTGGAGGATCTTTTCAACAAACTGAAATCCAATAAATCATGGGTAAAATATTTATTATTTCAACTGGATAAGAAGGGGAGGGAGGAGTGGACAAATTTGTATTCCTTCAGCAACATGTTAAATGGGAGACCGTGGGGACGCGTTAGCCACAGGAGTTTGTCCCCAGAAGAACAATCAGTTGGCTGGACAGGGCCAGCGGAGTGACAGCTTCCAAACTTGGAAGCAAAAGTGGGTGGAAATGCTCAGAGTACTCCAGCTTTATCCTGTCTACCCATGTAATCACTTCCTCAGACAGTGGTAGAGAGCTCAGGGCTTCTCTGTCAAAAATACAAACCCCTAATGCTTGAGTTAGGAATCCTGGGCTAACAAAATGGTCCTACGTGTGCTGGTGGCAAAGCTGCTATTGTCTGAGGTTGGGATTTCACTCCGGGTTTGTTTTAGTTCGCAGACAGTAGCTGGCTCCAAAGTCTTCCTCCTGCTGTAGGGTGTGTTATGCTGGCTTGTGGTGGGACAAATGACATGGAGATCTGGAGCAGGATGTGGAAAATGTCATCACCAGCATCATTACATTAGAGCTGAGTGGCTTTGTTTGTTTGTTGAATAACAAACTCAATTAAAATTAGTGTGGGATTTAGAGCTGTTCATGCACTTTTGCGTTCAGCCAGTGGCTTTGGCTGGAAAGACAGAGGCACATAGGGGGAAGTTGGTCTGTGATCTCAATGCCTAAAATACAGAACATGCTGCTTATTCACTTGGAATTTATTTTTTAAAGTGTGTTTTTTCAATGTCAGAAATATGAAAAGAAAGTACTTTTGGACTGACCTGAACAGATATGATTCTGAAACCTGTCCATGGGGCCAAGGCAAAATTTGTGCATCATCCATTTGAGACTCTGAGAGCAGATGGGAAGCACGGTTTGGAACATTCAGGTGATGTAGCAGGCTCCATAGTAAATTGGGTACATATATCTCAATATATTTTTATGGAGGACTGTTATATACATATAATTATGATAGAATCTGCCTTTTCAGCAAGGAGAGTGCCTTTCTGTGCCTACAAACCAGACCCTGGCTGAAGCAGCTCCAAAATCTACTAGCAGAGAGCTGGCCTAAAGTTTTTCATGTTAAATCCAATTCCCTCAACCTGTTCTCCTGCACCATAGTTCTTACCCCACACAGTCCCCAAAGCCATCTCCTTCATTACTAGGGCCTCTAGATGCTACTATAATACCATAAAAATGTAGAATCATAGCTAAAATAAGTTAGTGTCCCATCTGCCAAAAACAGGACGTGCGGCAACCCTTCCCAGTGAGTCATCTGTTCAGCATTCTCAAGTCTTCGAGACCTCTGCACTCACCAGGGAGCTCTGACATTTACCAATGTTATCTTTCTTATTTCAGTTTTGGCACCTTCTTCCTTTCCTCTGAGACCGTACTGGGCAAAAAAAAAAAGTAAAAGGAGCAGCAGACATCTTCTGTCATTTTTCTGAAAGGTTACTGGGCTTAAGTGTGTTGTTTGGCCACAGATGGTGGTAACTTCAGCAAAACGAGAAAAAAAAAAGTGAAATTGTTAACTGGGCAGGATTTTAGATGAGGGTCCATTTGTCAAAAGGAAAGAGTAATCCTTATTCATACTGACTTTGGGATGACTAAACCCTCAAGAAGCAAATATTAGAATATGTTACAAAATGCCTTTCTTATTATCGGTTGCTGTGACTCAGCAGTAAAGCAGTCACCCCCTCANAGCTGGGAGGCTACTGACTGAGGTTTGTCATGCAGGAACAAAGAGGTTTTTCAATGAGAATGAAGGAGGAAGAGGTTTAAAGCAGATGAGTGTAAATACTTGCTGCACAATCATGTCAAAACCTGGCTTTTTATTGTTGGTAAACATCAAAGCACTTTACAAGAGCGGTTGGCACCCATATCTCTGTTCAAAGTAACTCTGTTCAGTAAAGGGGCAAAGGAAGGTGGCACTGCCTGTTCAAGGTCCCCAAGCAGACAATGGCAGAGACAGAGTGGAAAATATCCTGCTATGCTACACAGTGGCTTCTGGTAAAAATCAAATTACTTTTATGCTGGGGAACGCATTGCTCCAGGTCAGCGTGACACCATAGATTCAGCACGGTGATATGGGGAACAAGCACGTGGCACCAGGAAGATTTACACAAAAGCACATGTCAGAGAGCAGCTCGTGCTGTGCTGATGTTTCTGCTGCCAGAGAGCAGGTTCTCTGGCTGATGAGATGTTTCATTCAGTGACCCTGCAGAGCACAGAGCTGGTTTCTGGCAGCCAGGGTGCTCCTGAAACTCCTGCTGGCTGTCCCAAGTGCTCCCTGGTCCGTACAGCTGTCGTTTTGACGTGAGCAAAGGTGCTGTGGGTTGCCACCAGAGGTATTTGCATGCAAGGGTAAAAATGACCAGCTTTCCTGGAGTTATTCCTGGAGTTTTTGGGCAACAGACAGAGGCCCAAGGTAATCAGGCAGGAGTCTCAAAACTTTGCCCTGGGTCTGAAGCTTGGTCTAAAGATGGGAGGCTCGTTCCATCCCTGTGGATGTCACACAGTGAGGTTTGTCCCCAGCTGAGCTGCTGTCCCCCCTCTCACCTCTCTTCCAGGGGAACAAAACCCCCAGCAGCCCATTAACCCCTTCCAGCCTCACACGAGTTTGCACATGTGGTTTTTAGTGGCATAATTCTTGGCAAGAGGCACAGCCGTAATATTGCTATTGGGCCTACATGCGTGTCTGTTGTTCATCATGTGTAAATTAGATGGACTACCCTGAGCTGCAGAGAGGGAACTAATGATTGCCATATTGTTTCCAGTACTCGTCAAGTAAAATAAGCTGTCTGAACTTTCCCCTAAAGACGCTTCTGCCTCTCACAGTGGTTTTCAAATTTTGGGTTTCTACCTTGCTGGAATCCTCTCTCGAGATGATGAATTCTGTAACCATGCCTTTGCTGCCTTCCCCTCCCTGGGGGAGCAGACAAGCAGTGGGAGGGAGGAGAGCTGGGACAGGAGAAGGAACTTTTCAAAACGAGCTCCCTGTGCAGCAGTGAAAGGCGTGGTAGCTGCTTCTCTTCCTCTCTCCTCTAGTTTCCAGCAAATTCCCATGTGCTTTCAGATGTTTCATTATGTTTTGTTTTTAATTCCTCTTTGCACATATTGACATGTTTCTTTCCTGTCTATTTCTGTCCTGCTTTACCCAGTAAAATGATCCCACTGGGAAGGTGAAGGTCCAGCTAGAAGGTGGAAGGAGGGAAAGAATCTTTCCCTGGTGCTAGGAGCAGGCGGATTGATGGTGTGTGAACCTGAGGCACAGCTCCTCTCTGGGTAGGGATCACAGCCTTGTTCTTAGTGTAAGGGCAGTTGAGATGCTGGAAGTGAGAATGGTGACCGTCTGGGATGTGTGACTAACCATGGTGCTCGTCTGGCCCTCTTCCAAAACTCAGGGGTGAAATGCTGGAGCGAGCATTGTTTTCATCCTACAGGATACATTGTGACTAAACCTGGCAATTAGAGCTGATGGGACCAGAGCAGATCTTCTGGATGTTGCTTTTGGAATGTGAGCCCAGGTGCACCCTGCTGCACAGCCTTCAAGAGGACAGTAGGAAAAAGCAGCAGACAAACAAGAAAAACACACATTGCTGCATTGTCAGTAATAAATGAGAGAGAATGGAAAAAGCCTTCCTCATTGACACAATGATCCCATCACTGACATGTTAGCTGGCTAGGTTGGTGATGCTTTCTAACCTGCAGTTATTGCCACAAGTGCATCTGTGCAGTTTGCATGGCTTTCTGTGATCTAGTTCCTTTATAACCCTTGTTTCCAGTTTTAGAGGTATTTGGGAGTCCCCTAATCTGCTGCCTGCTGTCTGTTAGGCCTTTCTCTCAAATATCTGGATCCTTCAGTGGATGGAAAACCTGCATTCCTGCGTGAGAATGGGCCATGTGAGCTCACCTGAAGGATGGTTCCTCTGATGGCTAGCCTGGTTCAACCGTGGGGCTCTCTGGAGTTGGGTGAAAGTTGGTGAATACAAAGATCTGAGCTGTACCTCCAGTCCTGCTGTGTTCTGCACCTCATCTCAGCCCCATACATGACATGGGACTGTGACTTGCTCTGTTGTCTTCAGTCTGATAATGCAGAATACGCTGCTAGAATCTCCTAGGACAGCTTGGTTCAAAATAGAGGGTTACAAACACCCCTCTTGCCTTCAAGGAAGTTAGCAATGGGAGGATCCTTTGGTTTGCACGATATGGGAAGTGTTCTCAGGAGTGAGATTTTGGAGGATCATGAAAGCTGGGAAAAGATATAATGGGTGTCATAAGAAGAGGCTAAAGTAGATAAGAATAGAGAACTGGTCAAGAAAATGTCATCAGCAACCCTTGCAAATGTTGTTTTGATGGAATGAGGAGGATGGAAGTCAGTTTGGAGAGGATCCAGGATGCTGGAGACAAGGAATCCACTTTCCATGCTTGCCTTGTTCCTAACCATGGATGAATGCAGTTTTCCCCAGAAGCTCCTGAAATAAAGTAGGTCACAGCAGACCTTTGTTCTTTACACTGCAGAGAATTTTGAAATGTAACACAGAAGATGTCAGTTGTCTGAATAGATTTTCAGATTTTTGGTACCATTACTTGATTCTATTAATGCGCCTTGTAAAGATAAAACAGACCAAGACTCAAAATTCATGAATCCAAATGAAGGCAAAGGTGGCAGGAAGAGCTGAAAAGCATTGTGGAAAGAACCAGATGAAGAAAAAACATGGGCAACGTTGGTGGCGACTATAATATGGTCTGATAGCTTAAGTGGGTAAAGTGTGTGCTTGGAGGGGTCCTGCTTTTCCTGGCTTTGTAGGAGAATGTGAAGACAACATCACTCAAAGCCTTCTCTCCTTCAGCACACAATTTCCTCCCCATTATACTGACAGATCCTTTTCTGCTGTGTATATTTTTCTTTCAACCAAATCAGAGAAGTACTGAAAACTGGCAAGGCAGCCCAGAACAGTAAGAGATTTGTAGAAATTCTTTCTTCACAGATTGTTGGGACATGCTGGAACAGAAGATTACAGATAAAAAAAGTATTTTCTCTCAAAGATAATAAAATATTTCCACAACTGACCAACTGTGGTTTCAGGACCTGCCAGGACAACTGCACTAAAGTTTTTGTAGATCTCTCCAGAGATCCAATTAGCTCGAACACTGGCATAGCTATCATGGTAACCTTGGCTTGCTTGCTGTTAATGAAAGAAGGGCTGGAATGAAAGCAGTAGGCTGTATCATCCATCTCAGTGGCTATGTACTGCAAACCTCCTGTTAGTTAGCAAGACCTTTTGTGTATGAATCTTTTTTACCCTTGCAAGGCAATTCAGCTGCTTGACAGGCTTAAGACGTCTGTGGGAACTGCCCATAACAGGCTGAGGTCCTGAAGCCATTTATTTGTGCAATTCTTCCCTGAATTCCAACAGGAATATCTGCTCTATCAACTGTAACTTGGCTTTGGATCTTGTGTGTAATAATAAGGACTTCACTGCCCACTTCTCCATACTTCCTGAGCCTGGGTATTTGCTCCTCAGTCATGTTGCAAGTGCAGACCTCGAATTTAGGTTTGGCTTTTGCTGTATGTTTAGGTGAGCTTATGCTGTGGGCTCACAGGCGAATTTGAATTTGCCTGCCATGCACATTGCTTAGTTTCATGGGGAAAGGGCTAAGATGGGGATGAAAACCTGAGGTATGGTGTTCTTGAAAGAGGTGGCAGGAAAAGGCTCAAAATGTCTTTGGAAGAGTCTTAAATTCTTGTTCTCTTTAACTGGACGCATCTGGCATAGGCACGAATGCTCCAACCCAGATACCTGGGTTTATCGTAAAGCTTGGCCCTTTCATAAAGCTCTGAACAGACTCAGTTCTGCTACCATCTCTCCTTTGGGCATCAGTGGGGCAATTGTAGAGGGAGCCTTCAGCTCCTCAGCAGAAGTTGATGAGAGAAGGCATCTCTCCTGGCCTCATGGAGGGCCTCACTCAGGTTTGGAATTATCATGAGTTTGTCCCAAATAACTTCAGGTTGGCCTTGTTTCCAGCAGGAGGCTGGGCTAGATGACCCCCAGGGCTCTCCCCCAGCCTATGTTTTTCTGTAATCCCAGGAGTGAATGACGGTGAGCTCAGGACCGCTGCAACATAGGCTGCTTTTATTTGTACCTAATGTGAACGGGACCATTGTGTGGCCACCCAAAGTCCCATGTAGACAAGTCCTGGCAAATTAACTGCGGTGACTTGAGCTTTTGCTGTCCTCAGCTATTGTACTGCGTCTCTGGCAGATGTCATGCTTGCAGCAGCACGAAGGAAGGTGTGAGCTGGAGCAGCTGAGGATGCTCTCACGGTTATTCCTGCAAGATGTGTGATGTGCTTGTCAAGTTTCAGATCATGGCTGCCAATTGTTCTGATAATGGGAGACAGAGCTCTAGCTTTTTGCAGCCAAGCTTGGAAAATGAAGTCAAAGCAACTCAAGCATGACTTGACTGTGGAGAAGGGATGCTATAGTCTTCCATCCCATCTGAACGCTAAACAAAATGCAACATGGCCCAGAATCCAAATGCTTATGCAGTCTCCTTCCTCTGAATTTTATCTTCAAATTGGCTTTGATTTTTATGGCATGTTTGTCTACAGCAGCTGTCAGAAAGTTTAAATGCTAGAATTGCTGCTGTAATAAATACGTCCTTCCAAACTCTCACTATGGGTCTCCCCATTGGGAGTTTATGCAACATACTGAGTGGTACCAAAAACATGCAGAGAGAACATTTTGCTCCCTGAGGCTTTCAGCCTGGTGTGCCAGCTCAGTGCTGACTCGCTGGCAGGACCTGGGTTTGTGACCTGGTATTGCTCTGTAGTAAAGCAATGAGGGCTGCTGCCTGGGAAGCACAGCCAGCAATGTTGCCACAAATGGATGTGAAATCAGCCTGTTACCATCCTAGGTGATTTTTTTGCTTTGACAGTGCAAATGCTTTGATATTTATCCAGAGCTGGCTTACAGCAAAGGCTGCTTTCGCATGCCAGTAGGAGAAGAAGCAGAGAAGACCCCAAAATGGTCTTAGATGAAGGCTTCTCTTAGTGCTATTTTCGGCCAGTACTCTAATTTTATCTAGTTTCCTTACATAACTTCCAAATTTGCAGCTGAATAAACTTCCAGGGAAGAGGAATGCTTCTAACAGAGCTCAAACTTTCTCTAAACTGATGTTCTAAAATCGTCCACAAAAGGTTTCCAGAGCACGTAGGCAGCTGAGGACTTTGTGCAGAGCTGTAAGGTGAGTTTGCCCCTCATTCTGGAGATGGCATAGAGAAATTATTTTGTCTTTGTTTCTGGCAAGAAAATACGGTTTAGTGCTGGTGATGGAGTATATCCAGGGTGGGTGTGGCCATGTGTGGTTAGCACCCAGGAGCATCTCTGTACCTTTCCTCTCTAAGGCTCCCTACCCGAGCTCCTGGCCTGTCCTTGCTCCACTGCCTGTGTCTCCTTGGGCTCTGAGCACACGAGCAGCAAGCAGAGGTGCCATGCGTCCTGACTGTCTCCCCTCCTGCAAGTTCCAGCCCTGGAAAGAAGGGAGAGCCCCAGGCACAGGTTGGGTGGGACAAAAGCAAGCCCTGCTCTGGCTTTTCTCTGCTGTCACGGCCATGTGAGGCAGATCACGAGTGAGCAAAACATGGAGGCTTTTCTAATGCTCTCTAGGGACCAGGTGGGTCCCTGGCTGCTGCAGGATATGGCCTGAGAAAGGCTACCTTTCCTTTTCCCAATTCCCTTTCCGTGTGTACATCTGCAGGAAGAAAATCACTAGAATCCAAGCCAGATGTCTTCTCCAGCCCCTCCCTGCATCTAAATGGGAAACGTTTGCTGCGGCATCCTAAAAGAGCCAGCCTGGTGACCAGTCAAGCAGGAGGGATGGGGAAAACAAAGGCTTGAAGAAATGCAAATAAAAACAAAATGAGTGTCACTTTAGCCAGGAAAAATGGCTGGAAAGGCAATGCACCTGCATGTTCTTGCAAAACGGCGGGCAAACTGTCTGAGGGAGTGCATTTGCAAGGAATTTTGTTGGTCAAACTTTTATTTTTAGCAACTGAGAAAAGACAGTAGCAAAAATATAAAGCAAAAATCACAAGACTCATGAATTGGAGCATTTTCTTGCTGTCTATCCCCAAAACAGAGGCTGTGGTTGGATGGTAGTTCAGGGGCTGTCAAGTACTCTGACTAATAACCTGAAGAACAGCCCAGTGAAGCCAGTGGGAGGCTTTCTGTTGGTTTCTGTAGACTTTGGATGACTCTTAGCTACAGAGACAAAACATCATGTAAGAATAATCAACATTTGCCCCTTCTTGGAAATGCACCAGCCCCAAGGGGCTGTGGTCGTGCATTTGTAGCTGCATCTGACTCTGACACCCGATGAGGAGCCCACATGGGAACATGGTGCAGCAATCCTTGTGATCTTGGATGTGGAATTGTTTGTTGAACCACAGTGGACTGCAGCACGTCACTTCTAGTAATGATAAGGAAAGGTTTATGCAAGTGCACATCTGCGCTTGGCAGGGCACAGAGTTTGTTAATACTGTCATGTTCCTGATTAGCCATAAATTTCTCTGAAGCACTTGCTGAAATAGGAGAGACCACGGTGACTGAATTCTGCTTCTTCCACTGCTCCAGACCTGGTGTTCAGCAATGAAATATAGCCCTGTAGGATTGCTGGCACTTTTTCTTCTACTCTGTCAGTTACCCTGTTTCACTGATGCTGCTTGCACTCTGCCAGGAATTAGGATTTTTTAGTCCCTATTAAAGATAGGTACGTGAGATATGTTTCCCTTCGGTCTCTTAATGCCCAGCAGTGCTGGGAGCATAGGGCCCTGAGCCCCATGCAGAAGGCAGCACCCTGAGATGCCACCTGGATGGCTCTGCAGTTTTGCTCAGATGCTGCATTCCTGCTACAAAGCCCAGAGTTTTCCTTGTTATGTCATGACCTGCAACACCTCTGTCTGTTGAAGCACACTGACAGTATTTAAGATTTAGCAGCGAAGGCAGGCTGTTGTCACTGTGCTAGCTCTCCCAGGGGTTGTAATGGAGATTTTGATAGCTCTGATGACATATAATCCAAAGAGGATTTTCTGTGCAATGTATCTCTCTGAGGACCAGCAGTTATTTCCTTAGGGCCAGAGGTAGGAAAGACTTCTTGTACTGTGAAAACCTTCTAAAAGCAGAAACTGGGCACTAGTATTAGATCTTGCCCTAGGAATGTAGTTGCAAAATTCATATAGCTATTCCCTAGTGTGTCCTTGGATCTAGATTACCTCATTTGTCGCCATTTTTTCCCAAGTCTCCTGGTACCTCCCAGATTTTGGGAGTATGGCCAGGTCTTAAGACAGGAGGAAATGGGAAGCAAAGAGCAGTGATGGCTTAAAGTATGATTTCCCTCTGTCAGGTATATCTTCTTACCCTGAATGCAGGGGTAATAGCCAGTCTGACATGAGAACACAAACCGGCTCTCTGCCTTTTCCAAAGCTTTCTTAGGATCCAAAATACAGCTCCTGCACAGTGAGAAGAAATCATTTGTTTGAATGTGCTGTGTCATTTATTGGAGCATGTCTGACACTGCTACAGCTCATTCCAACTTTGACCTTCGGTATCTGAAGAGGGCCCCCGAAAGAGTCTTTTTTGGGTGGGAAATGTGAGCAGAACCTGCAGCCATCGGGGAGAAGAAATTGGGGCAGCAGGACTGTGATCCTCATGGCAGTGTTAGGAGGCAGGGGGTGAATTGACACACTGTGCATCGGTACTTTATTCCTGCAGAAGGCTGAGGAGGCAGCCAGTGCCATGCACAGCCTTTTCTGCATTTGAAGGAAAAACTGAGAGCTCCTCTGTGTGAATTAGAGCCGTCAGAGTGAAGCCGTCAGCTAAATCTGAGAATGAGCTGAGGAGCACAGCACGTCCCCCACAGCTCCTGTTCAGCAGCACTGTATATTGTTGTAAGGGAGCCTTATGCAAGAGTTCTGTTGCATTCTGAAAGAGGAGATTGTTTTACTTAATTGATGTGGGAAGGTCCTCAGATTACAGACCTTCCTGCTTATATTAGTGCTTTCTAGGGTTCATCCTGCTGCAGTCACCCTGTGCTGCATGGCAGGCAGGATCCTGGCAGATGAACTCACAGCCAAAGCTGTTGTTGCAGTAGAAGTCTGTTGCCTGTGAGCTGAGCTGTTTCAGGCCTCTCATTATGCCTGAATGCAATTAGTAGCTACTGGATTTTGCGCTGGAAAAGCTGTTTGAGGGACAGGTTGGAATGTCCTGGAGCTGATAGTCACTGTGCAGCTCAAAAAAGGGGAAGAGGTAAATGCTATCTGGGAAATGGGGTGACCCAACCCAAACTATTATCTGTAGGGTTGACCAAAACAAAACATTTATGTTCTGAAATTCCCATTCATGGGTCTTCTAGTCTCAGCTGCATGTCCCCATTCCTCTCAGCCCTTTGGGTCACTGGTGCATTGCCCCTTTTACGTCCAGAGACCACAGCATATTATGGGAAATGTGCCCTCCACACTCCACTGAGAAAGCAGAGGTGTGAGGTACAAAGTACACCCCCACACAACATGAATGTCACTTCAGCTTTGAAATGCTTTTGTTTTGCCTCAAAAACCTGTTATTTTGATGATGAGGAGAAGGAGTTTCTAACCCACCTTCTAACTTTCTGTACGTGGACTCTGGGGTTCGTAACCACAGCCTGGTGGCCCTTGGAGGGGAGCAGACCCAGCGTGCTTCACACCTCACACCTGGTGACATCCCTCAGTGATAAAGGCTCCTGCACGCCTGCTCTGACAAACATAGCAGGCTGCTTTACTGCACTGGCGAACTGTTAGGTTGTGGTGTGGAAATTAACCACAGTAAAGCAGAACCAAACCTTCTGAAGCAGCCATCTCAAGTCCAAGGCCCAGCTCTTGGGCCTGTGGTGGTGGCCCATGCTGCTGCCAGGTCCTGGCAGAAGCTGTGTGCCTGCAGCCCTGCCTCTGGCTGCAGCACTGTCACTGTTGGGGGATTCTCCCGCAGTTCTTTGGGCATTTCTCAGGCTGTGCTCTGGGCAGACCACGCTATATTTAAATGCACTTAGCTGGTGCAGGTCTAAAGGGCCTCCAGAGTTGTAACTTCCTAAGGGCTATTCTGCAGATTCCTTCCTCTTTTCGTTTCTTTTTTTTTTTGTTTGTTTTCCTTTACCGGAAACTCTCAATCTTCTTAGGAAATAATCCTTTGTTTATGTCATGAAAAGCCCTGTGCTCTCCTGGCCGGGAGTGGGGAGGAGCTGCCAGCAGCAGTGCCACTTGCGCATTCTGGTAAAGCCAGGCATGTCTTAAATAAACACTTGTTTATTTTTCTACCTTTCTGTTCAATTGCATCCTTGCCAGCATAGAAGGTAAAAGTATCCAGTTCAAAGAAGGCGACTGTGAGCGTAGGCTGACATCCTGTCATAAATATAGAACTGGCTTCACGACAATGCCCTGCTCGGGAACAATGGGAGCGGGGCTGGGAGGGAGAAATTTGTGAATTAACACAGCCCAGGCAAATGATTAACAGCTGATGGAGGAAGAGAGCTGTGGGCAAGGCTGCCTGCTCTCAGTGCTCTTCTGAGCTGGCGGTGCCTGCTGCATGGTGCTGTGCTGTTGTTACCATGCCACGTGCCACCAGCAATGTCACCGCTGCACCATGTCACACCGCAGACCCACGTCCACAAGCAGGGTGACAGCCCCAAGACAAAAGTGAGAAGGTTTTGCCATGGCTTTTTGTTCTGGTTTCAGCAGGCAGGCCTGGAAACCCCACACAGCCTTTCGCTCACCCCCCCCCTCCTCCCAGCTGGGATGGGGGAGAGAATCGAGAAATAAGGTAGAACTTGGGGGTTGAGATAAAAACTATTTACTAACAGAAAGAGGAAAATAGAGTNGAGGGCTGGAGTCCCAGGGTGATTAGGAACCTTGTTGATGCTTTTCATGATACCTGAGAAAACCTGTCATGAGTTTTTAAGATGAGACTGCAGCTGTCAGCTGGTCTCTGGCTGCCACCTGGCAAAGTCACCACTCCTGGCCCCAGCAGCTCCCTCCTGTCCCCAGCAAGGAGGAGTGGAGTTTGGGAAGGCAGGAGGCATGTGTCCCCAGCTGCTCTGGGCACTCACAGCATGCTCAAGGGAAGGGAAGCACCAGTGCTGTTTGTGAAGGAACAAGCTAAGGCCCAGACACAGGGACGTCTACAAGACTTTTTGGGATCTGATGGCTGAAGTGGGTGCCCTCCCATGCTCCAAGGAAAGATTTTCAGTTTGGTGAATCCTTTGTATAAAAGTGGATTTGGTTTTAAATGTACAAAGAAAAACCTAACTCATCCTCATCCTTGCTTTTCTTTGATAAACTGGAGTTTTTTTGTGACTGTCATGTGGAAAGCGGTGGCTTGGGCTGGGAGTGCAGTACTCACCCCACTTGTGTCCCAGTCGTCCACAGCAGCAATGTGTGCCTGTCCCCAGTTTATCTTATCGAGCACACCGAGTATGGCATCCAAGAGTCGAAGCGCTGGGTTTTCTTCTTTTCTCTTTCTGTACAGCACTGGGTGTGCCCCATTTGACCTAAATATTTGTGAAGTTACATCCTTGGGCCAGGCTGACAAAAGGTTATAAACTCATTTGTTTTCATCTGTCCCTAAGCCGGGCAGGCTGAGGCGAGGCGTGACATCTGCCTGATGCTGGGTCCCTCACACCTTCCTCTGACGCAGCTGGGGCTGGCTGCCATCAGGGACAGGATATGGGGCTGGAAGGGCCGGGGGCTGCCCCACACTGACAGTCACTGCTTCCCTACCCAGGGCTGCTGCTGCCTCAACACCACCTGCGCGCTCCAGAGGTGCCGTTGGGTTAGGAAGGATGCAGTGTCACAGGAGGAGTCAGCGCTGTGTTGGAGGGGTCTTCACCATCATGGGTTGGGTGAAGCCATGTGAGTCAGCTCAGCACAGCGGGGTCAGGGTTTTCCCGGTGAAGTCAATGCCGTTAGGGAGCTTTGTACCTGAGCCATTAGCTGGGTTCTTCTCATTTTAAAGGTAAATGGGAAAGAGTAAGGTTTGAATATTACTGGGAAGAAAGCAGGTGGCTTAATCCCCGAGATGAGGTATGTGTGCACAGTCACGTTGCCCCGTCTCAAGGCAGCACTGCTCGTAAACCCCTGGGCTCAGGCAGACATCAGCATCTCTGCACAGAATAATTTTGTTTCAGGGCTGCAGCATCTTTGTGCTCAGCTACGCTTGTGCACCATCCCCTAGCACATTTAGAGAGCTCACTCATGCTGCCCTGCCAAGCAATCTCTCTTTCCAAAAAGCTGCACCAGCATGCAGCCAGTTTCAGAGTCAGCACACAGCTACCCTGCAGCACCCTGCCCGTGCTGGGTGTCACAGTGCCTGCTCAGAGCTGCACGTTCCTCGTCTGTACCATGCTGCTGTGCAGAGGCTTGGGGCGAATTAGCAACAGGACACTGGGCTGGATATCCACAACCTGTTGATGAGTGGAAGAAAGAGTTCCCCAAGTGTTCTCAGGAGTAACAGATGAGTTATTACAGGAGAGAGTCTGTGCAGCACAGAGACAGCAGCAGGTTTGGGGCTGGTGCTGCCCATGCTGAGGCTGCTGGTTTGCTCTGTGCACCTCGTGGTGCTGTGAGTCGATCCCACTGCTGGTGTTTGCTCTGTTATCAGTGCCTCTCAAGCGTTTTCCATCAGCTAATCCTCAACCCTTTGCAGAGCCAGACCAGCCCTGGGACTGGAACCAGGAGTCAGATCAGAAGTCAAAGCCTCAAGTCAATGAAAGCCCCACCACCACTAAAAAAATAAGATCATTTCAAAAACAAGTAGAAACCAACACTACTGTCTTCCCGGCTGAGGGATCTTCAGCAAGACAGGGCCTGAGCTATCAGTGGAACAAAGTGATCTGGAGAAATATCAGCTCAGCTGCCTTCTCTCCTGCCATTTGCTTTGGGCCCCGAAGGACACACTGCTGGCTGGGGCTCAGCTTGTTACAATGGAATACATGTCCTTCTCTCTCGCTGGCAGTGAGATGTACAGAGTGTCCCTGTCTGACCTCTGATCACTCTATACAGACAGATAAAGGCTTGAGCAATCCCATACAACTTCTATTTTCCACACAGTTCCACCTTGCAGCCAGTTTTTGAACGACTCTGTCCATCAAAGCTGTGCTTTCAGCATTTGTAAGCTCACAGCAAAACGAGCAGCAAAAGCAGAAATGTGTTTGTTCAGTGAAATTACTTTCCCAGGATCTTCTGTTCCCTGAACACTGGTTCGAGCTTTGGGCAACACAAAGCTCTGGGAGAGATTTCGAGGGAAGCCACATCCTTCACGTGCAGTCTTGTTTCACTGATCTCAGAAGACACACTGTTCTTGACCGCACTGCTTCCTGCTCCTCACTTGAGTTGCAAATGCATGAGCAGGGATGCAGCTAGAGCAAGAAGTGAGTAGGCTGAGAAACTGCTGTGGGAAAGCTTGCCTCCCCAAAAACCTGAATGTTGCTAAGTGCTTGAAAAATGGAGGATTTACTTTGCCTAGAAGAGGTAAGGGGTGAGGGGAAGCCGATTGCTTGGAGGAAAAGAGAGCTCAATAGGGAGTGCAAAGCTTGGTAGGTAGGTTTTGAATCCCCAGCTGCTGAGCACCCAACTCCATTGGCTCACTGTTGGGGTCTGGCACTAGAGACACTGGGCAGCTTGGCAGGAGAACAGGTGAAAAGCAACAGCACAGCAAGATGCTTTGCTCTGTGTTTAGGAAGATCCTTTTTGGGCTGTCCAGGGGCCATTCACATAATTCCCTCTGTCTCTGCCCAGCTGCTGTGCTCTAGGTCTTTGCCCACTGTATCCAAGTATCTTCCTTTCCTCTTTGCCCTGCTCGTGCTCCCAGCTGTGCCGTGCCACCACATCTGCTGGTACCCGCACAGCAGTCCCACCACCCACACCACGGAGCCCGGGGCAGCGCCTGCCGTGACCTCAGATCACCGATGCCAGCAAAGGGTGCAGCCGTGTCGGGGCTGGGGTCACCAGGTGGCTCCCAGCCCCAGCCCTGAACTTTTGCACTGTGCTGAGGGGAAGGTGGGTACACTGGGGGCTGTGAGGAGCCTGAGAATGCAGCAGCGTTCCTGTGTCCAGGCTAGGTGGGGCAGCGGCGAGGGGATATTAGCTCTCCCTAGCAGTCAGTGTCTGAAACTTCCTTGTATTGTTTGTCCAAAGCTAAGAGTTTCCCCCCCCCACTAAAAATAGCTTTTTGTTTGGAAGTTCAGTTTGCATTCAAGCTTCCTCTCTGGGTTTTCTCAAGGGGTTCCTTGATATCTTTAAATTTGCTTGAACTGTAGGAACAAAAGGCTGCAAAATTCTCACTGCGTTCAGATGGGGAGGTTTTCACCTTTGAAGGAGACGGGGAGGCAGCTTTAATACAGTTTAATATTTAGGGCAGGTTTGACTTGTGAGCAAGCATCACGCTCAGCCTTTGTTCTGCTTACCAGTGAGAGCAGAAGGGAATGCGTTGTCCTCCCAGGATCCCAAGGAATCGTTGGCAGTGATACCACTCAGCTAAAAAATGTTGTTCTCAGAAATCATCGAGCAACCACCAAGCAACAGCAATCACTGTGCTCTTCGCTCCAGCCTTTGGCAGCTGTTGTCTGGACCAGATGTTGTCCTAAGTAAAAAGAAGATGCTGTGCTCTGGGGCAGAGGGATATATATTTTTTCTAACATTACTGCTCGACTGATTTCTTTTTAAAATAATGCCTCGTAGAGCATTAATAAATAGCTGTTTATTTTGACAGCAGTGTCGAGAGCATGCTAATGTGTTATTGTTTGTACTGTGGACACTTAAGAGGTATAAAGGGAGTTTGTGTTGCTGGTTCCAGGGAAGCAGGAGGGTTTTGCTAGTGGTGGATCCCGTCCAGAGAATGTGCATTACATATGGGTGTTTATATCTTGCTCCGTCTGTAAGAGTTCATTTAGTTGATGAAAGATTGTTTGCTAGCACTCTAGGAGCTGGCAGGATGGTATTTATACCATTGTCAGCTCTGATAAAAGTTTCAGATGTTACGAAAGCTCTCGGATCGGAAAATAAAAAAACATCAATTAATTAAATCTAAATTTCTTCTAAATTTTGTTGTGATCTGCCTTGAGGGCCATCTGGGCTGATCTCCTCGGTGCCTATTGCAGTGAGTACGATCTGAATGCAGGCAGCTTTGCACTGGCTCTCGGTCTGATTGCAGCCGTGGGGCTCAGCGTGGCACAGAAAGATGCATAGGGCAGCTTGTGCCACACTTGCAGGTGGCTGTCCCAAAGCAGTGCTGACCCCACTGCCTAGGAAGCTTCCTCTGAGGGCCTTCCTGGCTTCAGTTTCCTTCTAATCCAAACTATAGTGGATGCACCTCGTGTAATGTGCGAAATACTCCATTCTTCTGGAAACCGAACACCTCTTCTGACTGCCTTTTGCTTGCCAACGGCGCATTGCAACCACTCCTCAGGTGCAACACCTCTATTTCAGTATATATGATATCATACAGAGGAAGGGAAATTAAATCTGTGAAACAGAGCCCTTTATTCTTGCAAACAAAAGTCATGAAGACATGTGAATACCAGCTCCCTGGTGGAGGGGTATGTTCTCAAATCGGCACTGCTGCCAGAGCCAGCACGTGGTTTGTGGTTGGGTCATCCGCACCTCTCCGAGGATACACCCCGAGATGCCATGCATTATGGCAATAGGAAGGGCTGTATTCATTTGCCTTTGTAGCATATTATACACTGAAACAATGCTTGTTCTGCAGATGACGTGGCACTGAGTCCTGCAGCAAGCCTTATCAACAGGTTGGCATTGTATGTAGGAAATGTTAGCGCTCACACGGGTGAGAAGGGTTCTGAAGGCATCTGAATTTATGTGGTGTTAGTAATAGGTGGATA
Organism: Penelope pileata; assembly: GCA_013396635.1. NCBI lineage: Eukaryota > Metazoa > Chordata > Aves > Galliformes > Cracidae > Penelope > Penelope pileata. The sequence continues at coordinate 522,073 of WBMW01003761.1, forward strand.
CGTTTTCCACTAGCAACAACTGTAATAAAATCTGATTACAACAGAAACTAAATGCTAAATTGAATCATAAAAATAAAATAAAATTGAAGTGCGGGTGGACTCCCATCTAAATCCTTTTCAATTAAAGAAACTGCTGAGGCCAAAATTACACTTGGAGCGATGGTGAAGGACAGGCCCATAATGTCACCTCTGAGTCACCATTCCAGTGAGTTACTGGCCCTTGGAGACCACCAGTTCCCCTTGAATTCACATGGAGCAATGGCTTTTCCAGTTGATGTTTCTGAATTATTCTGCCTGTGTGCACGGCCTCAGGTTGCTCTTGGCTGCCTGGGGCTGGTGTGAGGCTGTGGATGGGCTGGGTGAGCAGCAGTGCTGCCATGGTCCCTCGAGGGCAGAGCTCAGCTCTCAGGCTGGGAACAGGGGGTTTTGTTCCAGATGACAACAGAAAAAGGCTGCTGTTGTGTGCAAGTGGTGCTGAGTCCATCTGGCTCACGTGGCTCAGGGATGGGGATCTTTGCCCTGAACACAAATTTACCTGGGCTCCTACAGAGCCTGGAAGTGAGACATCTCTGCCTTCCACAGGAGCTGCACCTCATCCTATTAATGCCCTGAAATATTCGTTTTTATCTGGAGGGGATCTGTCTTTATGTTCTTATTTGGCATTATCTTGCAATTGTGATTATTTTTGTAAAATATCTGGTCAGGAATTCCCTGACTGGGTTCTTTGAATCAGAAAGTGACAATTTAGGATAACCTGTCTGTGTCTGCGTGAGGGTCGTTTTGGTAAATCTCTCCTGAAATCCTGAAAATGTTTCTAAATGGTTTCTAAAATAGAAAACACAAGGTCTGCAGCACTGAAAGAACGAACCTTTTGGTTGATTCATGCCATTTCCCCTCCTGAGGTCCCTCTGTAAACATTGGGAAGCTCTGATTTTCCATTCCATCCCAGGGTGGTGAACAACTCCTGACTCTTGTCTTATGTAGAGATTTACTGGAGTTCTCTGACCATTCAGTCTGAATTCCAGTTAGATGGAGGAAGTCCTCATTGTGGAGACGACTCAGCGGGCTATGTTGCCATTTTTTCTGTGTTTCTGTATTTTTCCTGTGTTTCTGGCTGTCGGAGTCACAGCCATTCTGCGTGGTTTCAGACATCTCCTAACCCTGGAAGGGAGCACGGCCCCTCTTTCCGGCAGGACACCCACCCTTTTCCTTTTAACAGGCTCTTTGTCGCATGGCCTCTAACTGGTTGTGATGAACATAAGCTGGCAGGAGGCCATGGGAGCAGAACCGGGAAAAAATGAAAAGGCTGAAATGTGATGCGTGGAGATGTCCTGGCTCTACCTGTCCCATGAAGTCTTCAACAACTGCTTGGTTACAGGGAATAGAAACAGATGTAGGTGTGGTACTCGGGGACATGATTTCGTGGGCAGTATTGGTGGTAGGTGGATGGTTGAACTCCATCTTAGAGGTCTTCTCCAATCTTAATGTTTCTATGATTCTATAAAATAGCAGAGCACTTAAACTTTAGTGGGGACAGGGGTAGGAGGGAAGGAGGAGGGAGATGGAACGACTCATGGAACAGATTTTGCTACCCAAGACTTGCTTGAATTAAGGCAGACCCCTTGTTGGAGGCAGGTTTTTCCAGAGCCACGAGTCCTGCGTGCACCTGAGTGCCTATAGAAGTGGCTGTTTCCTCTGGAGGAAATCATTTGCTTTCTGTAAGGCCTGAGTATGTTCTTCCCTGCACTGTGTGCCCAGCACATGCTGACAATTAAAGCCATGCGCGATGCAAAACCTTCTGGGCAGAAATCCTTCCAGCCTCCACGCAGCCTATGCAGTGAGCAGGGTGGTGGCACAGATGGGGCAGTGTGACACAAAGCCTTCAGTGCCTCCGTGTGCGTTTGGTCTTCCTCTGAGAGGACACCACTGCGGTGTCCGGCTGTGCGGACGGCTCAGGTCACGCGGATCATCCTGGGGAAGAAAGATGAACGTGCATTTTTCTCCGGTGATGATGGTGATGTCATGATATGGTAAACAAAGTATTTCATCTTTTCTCCTTTGCTCCACTCTGTTCCAGAAGCTAGTCAGGGGGCTCTGCCAGAAAGCTGACTTTTCTCCTGGCTGAGGCTTCAGCGCCCATCAGTGCAGAAACATCACTGGAATGTTCTGTCCTGCAGACACGAGGGAACAGAAACCTCTCTGGAGGAGGAAACACTAGCCCCGAGAGCTGCAGGCTTTGTTTCTGTACCTGTCACCGTTATTTATTATTTCAGGCAACTTCAGAATTTATATAGGGCTCCTGAAAACCAGGGCTGAGCCCTGAATGAGGAGAGGAACAGAGTCTCAGTGCGTGGCTGTTCGTGTTGGCCAGTGAACGGAAAGCTCTGTGCTGGAGTGCAGCATCCGAAATTACCAGGGCAAGTGGCAACAGCTAGCAATGCCTTTAATTCCCAGCGGTGCAACTTTGAAAGCAGCTGTTTTGGGGGCTGAACAGAAAGGCAGCTTGTTTGCAATTAGTTTTTGTTGACTTTGCCAAAATGCCTCGTCCAAATAAAACTGAGTGTGTGCATGCACGCCCAGTGCTCATACGTATGTGCACACATGCTCACATGCATGCACACTCGTATTCCGGCATGAGCCCACTCCAAAATATAATCCTTCCTCTCAGTTAGGTACAACACTGCCTTCCCACCGGTATCACAAGCATCAGAAGATTTGGGACAAGGTCCAGACTGGTGCCCCCAGTTCCTGGCTGTGCCCCCTCGCTTCCTCCTCACTCCTGCTTTGGGATAAAGTGACTCAGCAGAGCACAGCAGAGAATCAGACTGACTCAGAAACAGCCATCAGCACTCAGGAAAGGGCGCAGACTTTTTGGAACCTCAGCTGAATATCCTCTGACTATGCCTCATATGGCCTTGAGTCTGTCTCTTGGTTTTGTGGGAACTGTGTGTGGCATGAGGTGCAGGGAAGCAGGAGGTGCAGTACAAGACCAGAGTTAGTTGTGGGTCAGATGTGTGTATGGGGGTCGAATGTGGACCTGTAGGACCTCTGCATTTCAGGACTACAGGGGTCTTGAGACCCATAAATGCTCTGGGCAGTATTTCCAATGGGGTGGTGGTCTCCATCCAACCTGCAGAGTCAACCTTGCTCTGCCTTCACAGCAGTTCTCGCTAATGGGGAATCTGCAATCAGGGGATCGGGCACAGAAATACTGGTGCTGTGGGGCTTCCTGCAAGGTTGCAAGGTGGGGGAGGAATCTGGGAGTTGCCAAGGGATAAATCCCAAATACATGCACGTTTCCTCACTATGTTTGCTGGCAGCTGCCGATCTGCTGCTATCCATCAGGGAGGTGTGAGACTACCAGAAAGCAGCCCCGCTTCTGAGTTGGATTATTTTGAGATCAGGAATCTTGTTTTCCTAAAATTATCCGAAACTGGCCCCTGACAAGCGCAGTATGGCCAAGAAAACTGTCTACTTGCACATCTTCATGACTTCTGCTTCTGAATGTGGAACAGGCATGTAAAGATGGGGCCTTTGGTCAAAGCCTCTGTGCTTTTGTGCTTAGGGTGGAGAAGCTGAAGCTCATTATGCCTCACGGCATCTTTTCATGTTCTATAGCTGCACAGTAGCAAAAAGAAATATATTTAGTGGGCAATATTGGTGATGGACGGATGATTGGACTAGATGGTCTCAGAGGTGTTTTCTAACCTTAATGATTCTGTGATTCTCTTTGAAGTATGTATGGCAGCTCTAGTTCATCCTTGGGTACCGCATGGCTCTTGTGCTGAGACAGCGGCTGGAGTGTTTGCTGTTGGATTCAGACCTGCTCCAAACACACAGCTTGGGTAAAAGGTCCACAGGGCCCACTCTGCTGAAAAGCAACGGCCTACTGTACAAGAAAACAAGCTGTGTCGTTACGAAAGGAGAGCAATTTTCTTGGAATAATGTCGTATTAAAGTAACCCCTCCCTTTCGGTAGATCGCAATTACACAACTAAAAACTAACAAAGGAAAGTCAGGGGAATCTAGAAAATTTTTCAAACTCACGCTGAAATGTGGCCAAGGTGGGAAGTCCAAAAAACTCGGACTGAAAAAAACCTGGAATTTATTAATCAAACGCTTTTTTTTTTTCAGAAAAAATACAGTCAAAAACATTAAACCATTGTGAATAAAAAAGCCTCTTAGTCAGCCAAAGGAGTGAAATGAACCCTGTGATGCTATTTGAAGTATGCAGGTGGCATGCATAGACACTTCTATTTAACTTTCTACTCTAGTGAGTTGATAAAATAATTAAGAGGTGAAGAGATGAAACACGGTCAATGGATAAAAAAGCTGATTTTTTTTTTATTCTTTAAAAAGAAAGTACAGGAAAGATCTGTGAGCATGGGAATGGTTCCTTCTGAAAACTGATGGAAGCTCCATCATTTGGTTCATTGGCAACTGGACTGCACACATCACTAGAAATATGCTTAGGGAAACAGCTGTAGGTTTGTTTCTCTAGGGAAGGGCAAGACGGTCTAATATATCTTCTTAATTTAATTTCTAATTTCTCGGCTTTCAGTAATGTAGGCAAATCTTCAAATATAGTGTACAGTGTGCTAATTCCTTCCTTTCTTCCTGTCTAGAGAGAGATGTTGAGTTGAAGGCAATTACCCAACATTTTTAACTATTATTTTTAGCCTGGTTTCCTAAGGAAATGGATCTCATGTGAACACGGTGTCCCTGTGTCCGCCTGCCAAGCCCTTTTCTTTCCTCTTCCCCCAGGAAGTTCTTGGCCAACTTTCAACAACATTCAAGAGAAGGATGGAGAAAGATATGATAGCTCTTCATGGTTTAAGAGTGGAGGTGGATATAGGGTGCATGTGGCGTTGCTGGACAGAGGCTGCACAGGAGGCTGACCTGTGTGTGGTATTTGGGAGCTCACAGTGAGCTCAGCCTAGGGCAGGACCCCAGGAAACAAGTGGCCTTTGGGCAGGACCCACCTCTTTGGGGTGTGCTGGGGTGAACCCCTGCGCTGGGGCTCTGCAGGGGCCTCTGGAGCAGAAGGCAGTCTTGCTGGGCTCTCATGAGGGCTCTTTCCCCCAACTCCTCCTTTGAAGTCCCCTTGCCCCACGCCCGAGGAAGCTGATGTCATCGGAGGATGGGAGGCCCTGGCTGCCCTCAGCCAGTTCCCACCTTTGCAGGAAGGAAATTCCTCGGGGCAGAGCTGTTTATCTGTTGCCCCCCTCCCCGAGAGCTGAGCTGAGAAATGATGTGGCTCGCTGATTTTTGGATCCCCCCTTGCCTCCCCACGCTCGGGGGGGGGGGCTGCCTGGGGACAGCCCATTGATTGCAATGTCAGAAAGCCCAAGCCTGACGCCTTAATTACTTTTACACCTTGCTTGTGGAATTCGCTCCGCAGAAACACAAAGCCTCATGCAAGCTCATTTCTGTGAACTGATTAAGGAAGAAAAGGCCAACAAACAACCCCCTCCGGGATTAGTGAGGGCAGCGAGCCAGCGCGGCTCTGCAAGAAGGAAAAGGTGGGACTTGCTGCTCCAGAGGATGCGAAGGAAGGGGCCCTGGCCGCAGCCTCAGAGCCCTGTCAGACCCTAAGCCCCACCACGAAGCAGGAGCTTGCCCTGGGTGTGGGCAGTGGCTCACAGCAGAAGCCCAGGCAGCACTGCACGCTATCACGGAGCAGCCTCTGGCTGGGGATCGTCTCCAGCGTCTGCTGTGCAGCCGAGGGCACGTGTCGGGCAGGAACATGCTGCCTGATGTCCCAGCCTGTGGCACAGCCACAGCTCTGCCCTGCACTGCACTGTCTCAGTGTCCTCTTAAATATCAAATTCTGATCCTTTAAGCCTGATCCTCCTTTCAGCCTTCCTCTGCCCCAGGTAAAGGCTCCGCAGAGCCCGCAGCGGCTCTCTCCTCTCCTGCAGGAGGAATGTGCTGACACGCCGATATCACCAGGCTGGCAACCTCCGCTGGAAACACAGTTATTGGAGCCAAGAGGTTTCTTTTGCTGGTGTAGTTTATCAGTGCTACCCAAACAAAATCAGCTCTCTCTCTCTCCTTTTGTAGTACTGCGTCCTCATCAGGGCTTTTTGCTGGCATAGCTCTGTCTGTTGTAGGGATGATGTCTTTGTTTGTTCACACTCCTGGCTGACATAATTAGGCTTGCAAAACTTCCCAGCCCTAGCAGAAAAGGGGTCAGCTTGCTTCCACGCATCACTGAGAAATGCTATTGTCCTGAGGTACTCCATTACTTCTATTTTCCACTGTTGTAAGAGATTTCCCACCGTGCATAGTAAAAAGCAATCCTAAAAGCTTTGCTTTGTCAGATCGTTTCTGTTGACCCGTGATACCTCTGTGTGTGTGTGCAGACCTTGCTCACAAATTGCCACAGGGATATAGGGGTGTTGGGGAAGCAAGTACCTTGAATTTATTTGTGGTTATTCTGGGAGATGAAGAAGGATGGAAAAAGAATGCCATAATCTGATGACTGTGCTTGTTTTAGTCTGCTGGTTGGATATGCCATGTAAAAATCAGGAGCAATTTGTTGGTGTAAGGAGCATTGAATCAGTGTGCGTAAATGACATGCTGCTGTTCATCCTGAACAGGTTGTACAAGGAGGGACTTCTGGTCCTTTTGCTGCAGTGCAAATTCTGCTGAGGAGAAGGCTGGGAAGAACACGGGAGGGTTCCCATCAGCAAGGGAAGAGCAGCCAGGTTGGGGCAGGTGTGTTTGGAAGGGGATTGTCACCATGTAAGGGACAGAGCACACCACATTGGTGGCAGCAAGCAGCCATGGTCCCAGGGTGAGAAGCCTGTGTATGAGGCGCAGTGTTTCTGGGCTGTGGATAAAGAGTGTCCTTCCTGGGAACAGTATCAAGAAGTCACTTTCCCCATAAGAACTGGAGCCCTGGCTGAATGTCCTTTACCAGCTGCATGATTTCAGATGAATTTTTCTGTTCAGTGACAACAGTTGGCTCAAATCAGAGCCCTCCAGCCAGCTGGCAGGATGGCCAGGTGGTAATTCCCACCCCTCCATACCTCCTTTCCCTCTGTGTGACCAGGCAGCCCCACGAAGCCACCAGTGACGGCTCTGAGGACCACCACCAGCATGTCAGGGTGAGCAGCCTGGAAGCTATTGCCTGGCTTTGAAGCTGAGTGGCCAGCCTGTGTATGCTGAGATGGAGAGATTATTTGGATAATGTGCTACTGGAAGGAAAAAGTTGATTTCCCCCTCCACAGACATAGTTTCAGACTAACTAAATTACGCTCAGCATGGGTATTTGGGCTCAATTCTGCAATGTAACATTGCACCCTGAGGTACAGTGCCTCCCGGTTTGTTGTGATATTAATCTTGGAAGCAAAACAAAATCCTTTACAAAAGATCAATTTAGTGCATCTCCTTTGTCTTGGCAGAAGACAAATTGGAGCTGCACCATCTGTTTTGCTGAAGGGACAGTACTTTTCCACTCTTGGTTTTTGCTAGCAGCTGCGTGCCGCCTGGAAGGCTGAAGTGAAGTGCTTTTCAGTGGTACCTCTGACACTGAGCAGGAGAATGAGCCTTGGAGATGAGCTCAGTAGTTCAAAGCACTGGGCAGATATTAATTATCTTGGCGATTATTGCCCTTAGCCCACCGAGTGGAGTGGATAAGCCATGAGGAGAAATACCGAATCGCGAATTGCTTTTGTTTTGGGAATATAAAGGATTGTTAGGAATACTGATTGAAAGAAGAATTCCAAAAAATTCAAATGGGAAATGAAACCTGAATGCTCAGTAGGGATGGGAATTAATCACAGGGGGAAAAATACCAAGGGAAGTGCTGGCTTTTCTCCATCTCTTGATGTTTTCAGATGAAGATAAGTTGTTCTTCTGTTAGAGATGGAGAGATATATATTGGTCAAACATCAGCAATTGGCCTCGATTCAGGCACAACTGAGTGAAATTAAAGGTTTTTTGATATAGAGAAGCCAGACCAGACTCTTCTTTGTAGAGCTTTAAGCTCTATAAATCCGTGATGTTAACTATTTTCCCTATTTTATCTAAGGAAAATCCCAAACTGGCAGGTGATATAAGTTGCCCAAGGCCATATAAGAAATTAATGGCAGAATCAGGAATATAACTCAAGGTTTCTTGGCTTTCTGCCCGGCTCTCCAGTCAAGCAGCCCTGCGAGATTCTGATGCTGCAGGGCAGAGGCTGAACCATTCACCGTCTCCTCTTCCCCACTGCAGCTGCTCACAGAGCCCCAGCTCAGGCATCCTGCACCCCAGGCAGATTTCCACCAGCATTCAGGCTCTGGGTGTGCTCATGTGGCTGCCTGGGGCTGGAGCAAGGACCTCAGCCCTATCTCTGTGCTGGGCAACAAGTGCAGACCTACTCCTCCCTTTGGGATGACTACTTGATGTCACTCATGTGCTTGCGTAGAGGAATTGCAGGGACAGAAGATTGCAGCCAGGGACAGCGGACATGCACTCAAAGGGCTGAAAGTTTCCCTGCTTGGGTTCAGATATTGTCAAACTGGAGTCACGATTGAAAAAGGGAAGAAGGGGCTGAGAGCAGCAGTGATAAGGGCCCTGACCCTGTGTCAGCAAAATGGTTGAGAATATCCTTAAACATGCCTCCTGCTGAATCCCATTAAACACACTCTTCATGCTGCACACAGGCGAAGGGCATGGCTGGTCCAAACCTTGCCTAAATGACTCAATGATGCACATGCACCATTTAAGATAATATTTTTCAAAAGTCACCTGTAATAGAGTAGATAAGATCAGCAATTTCCTCATTATACCTGGAAAGTAAAGTATTTTTTCCATGTGAAATAGAATTACAAACATAACAAAAAGTCCACCAGGAAGCAGTGTGCCAGGAAATCAGACAGACAGGGTATTTTGGTGCTGGTGAGATGACTTGTTGCATTTATAGCAACCTGCCAGGCCAAATGTGTCTTGGTGCCGTCAGCCTGGCCATGGCCCTTATCTGCCGTGCCACTGCCTGGGCAGTGACTGCAGCGTTTTAATTCTGGACATGTTTCAGCAGTAAGTGATGGAGATGCTGACTGTGGCTTTTCAGCAGGATGTCAGATTCACATAGTCCCATAAACATTTAGCTTGCTTGATTCTACCTGAAATTTATGGGCACAAGCTCATGTCTTTTTTATGGCAGTCATTCATACATATGTGAGTCTTACCTTAATATAGTACCTATGGGTTTTTTAGGTTGAAAACAGTGTAAGATGTTATCAGATGGATCTCATCTCCTGTGTTGTGCTGGGTCTGTGTTCGTACAAAGAAGGCAGCTATTTGGTCCTGCTGGGGCGAGAGCCAATCCCAAATCCAAACAGGAATTTATATCTATTTAAAATGGTTGTATCAAGTCACGAACCTTTGAATAGGGTCCTTCAAAGGTTCCTTTCAAGCCCTTTCTTTGAAATGCAATTCTCCCCTTCCCCTTTTCCTTGAAGTTCCTATTCCAATGTACCTCTAATCTCCAGCAGCTGATAAGAGCAGTGCAGGGGAATTGCTGGAGGGGCTCTCCCAGCACAGAGGCACCTGTGAGAGCAGCAGGTGTGACAGCCACAGTCCCTCTCTGGGACGGAAAGCCCTCATCTGTGCTCCTTGCACAAAAGGCAGAAAAAGGCCTTCAGCCCTCAGCGGGATAACACAGGTTCCTCGTGCTGTCTCTCCTGCTTATTCATCTCAGTTGTCCACCCCAAAGCATTCAAATTCTGACAGAGGCTCCCAGGTTGTGCGATTTCAGTAAAAGGCATTTGAGGACTTACTTTATAGAATTCTTTGTGTGTGGAAGGAGATCCCCAGGTACTTGGCTGAAGGATGGGAGGGTGAGGTGTTGGGAATAGTGTGAGGGGATGGAGGGACTCAGCATGGCAAACTGGGCAGCAGGGAGGGCAGGTGGGGGATGCGAGCTCAGGAAGAGCCCCTGGAACACAGTCCTAATCCTTTACTTTTTTAGTGAATCCTGCCTAACTCACAAGCTGACTGCTGAGAGAAACTAGATGTGTGGAAGTGGAGGATTACGGCTTCTATGGGTTAGTCCTGAGAATACATGGAAATGCATCTCTGTGGCACTGCTGAGCTGCAGTGTCCCAGACTGGAAGAGGGCAGCATATCCTCACAGGTCAGGAAATGCTGTCTTGAGCTGGAAGCTGCAAAATAGAACTGCACAAAGAAGCTATTGAAGGCCCCTGTTTCTCAGTCCTCTTGGAGAAAAGCGACAGCTTTCTGTAAGCCAGTTATTCAGAAAGAGGGTGGTCAGGCTTTTTTTTTTTTTTTTTTAAATTTAAAAATCAGGAAGAAGAAGCCAATGAGATACTGCCTGAAACTGCTGCAGTGAAAACAGGGAGCTGGCTGCTTGTGGTGTGCTGTGTTCACTCGGCAGCCTCTGCCAAGTCATTTTTTTCTGCCTCTCATTCCTACAGTTAGTAACAAACGAGGTTCAGAGGGAAAGACATAAGGCCCAGTTCCTCAGTCTGGAAAATACAGTTATAAAGTAATTAAAACAACACAACACTGTGACATGGGTATGGTTTAATTCCAGCAGACATAGAGTGAGGAGCACTATGTGGCTGTGAATGTACCCAGCCATGTGATGGGAATAGCTCTGTGGAAATCCAACATCACCCAGGGACCACGGCACAGAGATCCAAAAACTGGAGCATGGCTGTGTGGCAGCCTGCTGCAGCTGTAGCCCGTTGGTGGGGGCTGTAGGGGCTCTCCCCTGCTGCGGGATGGGGCCACTGCTGCAGCACTCCTGTCCAGCCCATTACTGGGAAGCCGCACTCTCACCCAGAGCACTAACATCTTCTGAGTTAAAATCTTCCTGTTTTTCTGATGGAAGGTCCTCAGTACTAATCTGCCATATTTTCACTGATGTGAGGCTTCAAAGAAAAGTTCAAAGAGGCACAGCAGAAACTCACAGAGTGGGGCCAGCAAGGGCACAAGAAGTCAGGTGGCTCTGAAATGGGCTCTGCTGCCAGAGAGCAGTCTGGAGCTATTGCCTTTGCAAGCAGAAACCCATTCATTCAAACAATAAATTAGTGGACCTCATAGATGAGATTGTCTGTCGGTGCTGGCAAAGAAATATGGGTGGAAATAGAAGTGGCATCAGCTGGGCAAATCCAGACCTGCAGCCTCAGAACTTTTCAGGTTTAGGAAAGAGTTGTATTTAAAAAATAATTGTTTGCTGCCACAGGCAGCAAAGGAGAGGGAAGTATGAGGGGTGCATGCAGCCAGCCCTACAGCATCCTGCCAAAGGGACCTGTCTAGTTTTAGGGAGCTGAAACTGCACCCATGGCTTCAGTGGTGAAATGTAAAGGGAAAGTGACAGAGCGCTCGTGTGCTGTTTTTATGTTGGCACTGTCACTGTAGGTTGGATCTCTGTGTGTTGATGGTTTAGAAATGAGAGTAGTATTTTTCTAATTGTTCTCAAACCAAGATTTGCCAAACTGCTTGAAAAACAGCATGAACTTATCTGATCCTGATTGTTTTTTGTATGAATCCATTGGAGTTCTGTTTGCTTGCTGGATGTCTGGAGACAAAAGAAAAGGAGTGCCTTGGAGTGTGGGGAAGTCACATTACCAATTTTTGGGTGCCACTGAGGCTTGAAATGAATTGTATTTTTTAATGACTAAATAGCTTATTATGCTTTACCCAACCCAAGCCACACTTCCCCAGTTCTTTGCAGAGCAACCAGACGTGTCATGGGCCAAATGAGGGTCAAAGCATTACCTTTTCTTTCAAACAACATTGCCTCGACCCTGTTGTGTTCAGTGTTTTCATTTATTGCTCTTGAAGCTGAAACACATTCCAGATGTGATTCGCAAGGGCTCCCGCAAGGTCATAGCCAAGTCGAGGTGCTCTGGTTGGCCTGCAGTGACCCCAAGGTGTCCTAGGGTGGGGGCCCCGCTCCCTGCTGCCGGCCTGTGCCGGGGGCTGTTGTGGCAGAGAAATCCTGCATTCTCCTTCTGCTGAAAGGAGCTTCTTCATCTTTCCGTGAGAGTGAGGAATGTGGAGGTTCGCAGGCGCCTCTGCCAACACCTGGTTTGTTTCTTGATCAGTGTGTCGAAGGCAGAAGGTGGGCAAAAGGGTGCCTGGCCCCAGGACTACAGGAGAACGGAAATTTGTGCCTCAGAATGGGACAGTGGACAAGGCAGATGATATCTGTAATTGTCATGGGAAGCATTTAGGAATCTTAGCAAGGTTCTTGCATTGTATTTCTGCATGGGATTTTTTTCTCAGATGGATGAAAAAACGTAAAGAAAGAAATGACTTCCTCGATGATATCATTCCCCTCTCAATCCTTTAAGCTCACCAGACCTAAGTAACAACACTGGTGTCTATTAAAAATAAATGGCTGTTTTTTCTGCTACTGTTCCCTTGGGACAAATTCAGTCTCAAAGCATGAAGACAACATAAATTCCGTTCTTCAATGTGAGCACTCTAATAGCCTGATTTTCAAAGGTCCAAGTGCAAATAGGAGCGGGTACCACGGAAAACCCAGCTGCAAATCCCTACTCCTAGAAGCACTTATGCAAATGTTGTTTCAGCCAGGCTCCTTGTGTGTGCAGAGCTGTCACATCCCCGACTCTGCAAGACTGAGGTTTAATCCCTCAACAGCAGCTTTAAGGGCAAGGTGTGTTTCGGTTGTGTTCAACTCCTGGAGCAGCTGGGTGCGTAAGCAGAGTGCTCTGCTGCGGGCTGGGGTTTCTGAGCCCTGCCCAGTGAGGCTCTCCTGCCTGTGCTCATCAGGCAGGGCAGGGATGTGTTGAGCTGTGCAGGCGGTCAGCCTCTTCCTAGAGGACCCACCAGAGAAGCTGTTTCTGTAGCCCTAGTATCTAGATGATGGGGAATGGGTTTGTAGGAAGACCAAGCACACCATGGTTAGGAGTATTTAGGAAACCTTAAAAGATCTCTTTTTCTAAGAATTTGTACATTTGCCCTTTGAACCCATGGAAACTGTTACTATTCCTATTACATCTTGTGGCAAGAAGCCCCTGTATGTGGTGTGCCGAGCTGCTTCCTTTTGTCAGACTGAACCTGCCACAAGCAAGTCTCCTCTGACAGCCTTCTGTTCTTGCATAGAAAAGTGGTCATAAGTCTCCAAATTGTGGGCTAGATCACAAAATCTGGGGTAAATTCTGCACACTGAAGCCAGAGCTGGAGATTCTTTTTGATTGTCACGCTGCATCAACAGCTGGGTGGGTGACTAGAGAAGATGGTGAGGAGCTTCTGAGGAGGTTCCTCAGGAGATGATTCCCCTTGATTAGCCCTGGTCAACGATGTGGCCAGCAGCCCTGCACAATGAGGATATGGGCTTCTCCTTGGGGTCTTAACCTCCTGGGTCTTTTTCATCTGGTCTCACCTCCCCCTGCCCCTCAGGATGGCTCCCTGTAGCACATTTGTGAGCTTGCTGCACAGTTAAGGGCTGTAATGACCCAAGTGATTGGGAGTGGGGAATTGCTGTGGCCTCTCAGGAGTGAAATATGGCTTTGTGTCTGCAAAGAGGTTAAAGCTGCTCCCCAGCAAGAGCAACGGAAGGAAATGCCCTGTAGCTAAATTTCATTTTGGTGTACAGTATGAGAACATGTGCAACCCATTACAATAAAGCTCTTGCTGGAAAATGCCTAACCTATGCACTGTAAAACCTAATTAAGGGATTCCTTAAAAAACAAAGTTACCAAGCAATATCAAGGAGTGGATAATGAGAGGCTGCTTTGTGTAATCCAACCCTTTATCTTTAGGCCTTCGGGGTGTTCGTGGCCAGGTTCTGTCCCCTTGTTGTTGCTGAGGCCTTTCTTGTAGTCGCAGGCCCCGCCAGCGTCAGAACAACACAGCCATCGCTTGTAGAGCTGGCTGGCTCCACTTAGGTTTCCTGACAGCTACAGCTGCCACTTCTTCAGATGGATGAGCTCCTCGTGACCTTGGGGACGGGGTTTCTACCAGCACTGGGTGGACAACAAGAGAGATCAGCACAGCCAGGCACTGAAGGCAGCACGCAGGGCCGTCCCAGGGGCCCTTTCTCCACCTGAGGGGAGGAGGATGGGGAGAAATGAGGGAGCTGGAGGAAGTCTTTCTCTTTGAGCATCTCCCAGACCCTGCTGCTTGCTTCTTTGCCAGCCAGCATTAGGTTCTCCAGCATGGGTGGAAAGGATGTGAGGCCTTTCCTCAGCACCTGCTGAGGAGCAGCTCCCTGGGGGTGTTGACTCTCAGGACCACGCAGGAATGGCAGAGAATGCAGAAACCATTGCTTACAACAACTATACTTCTCCAGGTTTGTAGACTCCAATCAGCTTTTCCCTCGCTGGTGCATGGGTGTTTGGTGCCAACAAGTCTCCATCCATTTTTGATCTTTTTTCACTGGGGCCAGCCCAGTGCAATAACCACCTAATTCCCATGTGTGCTGTTGATGTGGACTGGCTCCGTTGGCAGCACTCAGCTCCTCATCTCCTCCTCCTGTGCTGTTCCTCAGAGCCTCTCAGGGACTCCCTGCCTCTTTCACAGCCCAGACAAAGCCCCTTGAAGGAGTCTGGGGTTTCAGTGTGGGGTCTAACACATCCTCATGCTCCATCTGAAGAAGAGAGAGTGGGGTCAGTCCTGATGTCCATGGCACCAGATAAGTTGGAACTTGCTTGGGACTCCATGGACGGAAGCATGCTGGAGGCTTGTTGCAGGTAGTGAACAAAGGCAGATTTATTTGCAGGCCAGGTAACATGCAAGCACTCTTCTTGCCCTCAAGCTCACAAAATTATAAAGTGTTTCCTGTTGTGGTCATGGCTATTAATGAAGGGTCAAAATGAAAAGCTCCCAATCTGTACATAGACAAAGCCAACGGGAGCAGAGGCTGAGCACTCTGTTATCACTGTCTGCATCTCCCCCTCCCCAGCCCAGCAGCTGAGCCTGAGAGCTAAGCTGAGTTTTACAATATCTGTAATTAGTCATTTTTATGGTGTGCTCGTTTGCAATATTCTAGGTAAGGAGCTGTCAGTATTTCCATTATATACCCTTCTGTTTGCAGTGGTTTATAACCAGGCTGTAAAAACACACTCTGGGGCAAAGCTTGCCACATAAATTCTCTGCAGAGAACCTATTTTTGTTTTTGTTTTGTTTTGTTTTGCTCTGTCACTTATAAATATGACTTTTAAATGTGTGGTAAATACAGAAAAATTCAGGTGGCTTCTTCCAGGTTTCAGTTCAGCAGGGGCATAGTGCTAAGGAGATTAATTTCTGTGGCTTTTGGGTAGCCTAAATTTACTATAATTGAACTGAAAGACTATCTGTAAACTAGCATCTGGATTTAGAGCTCTATTTACCACACAAACCATGCTGAAATCACTGGCTCGCTCCAGCTGCTAGAGGGCAGTTACATTGCTCTGCATTCAGCCCTGACAGTGCACATACAGACTCCCAGCTCCAGGGACTATATCCAGTGCTCAAATTTTAACATTGCATATTGAAAGAAAGGGTAAATTTCAAATGAAGTTAGGATACAAACAGAAGGCTTGGTAGATAAATAGAGGAACGGATTTGATGTAGGAACTTTGGGTGGATGAGGGTATGGCCATGTCAAAGTGTCTATAGGGCTAACGATCCTCGCTCACTTCTAAAGTGACTGGAAACGTAAATTCAGGTCAAGGTTTAAGATTTCTTGTTAAAAAGAGGACATGGCACACTGCTGTTCTTCTGTAAGAAATTTGGTGCAAGGAGTTTTATGACAAAAGCATTAAATTTTGTCTGTCAGGCAACACGAGTGATCCCCTCACTCGGTGGAGGCACTGCTTTACAGAAAGCTTTCTCTGTTCCCAGCAGTTCAAGGTGGATGAGCTGCAGCATCCACCCAGCTCCTTGTCATGGTGCTGTGCCAAAAGCTGCCCTGTCACCTCCAGCCAAGTGGCAGCAGGGAATCTTTGTTGGGCACCAGGTTTTCTGTGAACAACTCAGGGGAAACACCAAAGGACTCCTTGGCTTCAAGGACACAGGATCAGTTAAGAGCATTTTCTCTGCAACAAGGCTGAAGTTCTCCAACTCTCTCCCTGCATAAAATGTAAAGAACTGATTTATCTCCCTCAAGAGCAAGGGCTACAAAATCTGCTCCTCATCTTCTTTTGATGATTTTGCGGTATGTTTCTCTGATCCTCAGTCTGATCCTTTTAATTTCAAAAGCTTTAATCAAAACCTCTTAACAATACATTCACTTACTGGTTTTGCGGTTTACATTTAATTCTGATTGATTTTTTAAAAGGATGGTTGCATTAAGATGCTATGGCTTCTGTTTGAGTGATTCATTAATATATGCCTGGGATGGCACAACCCCAGTCAGGCTGAAGCTTTGTGTTGACAGACCACTAAAATAATACCCTGTCTGTGACTTCCCAGGGAGCAAATAAAGTGAGTTTTTACCAGTTGGACCTTAAACCCTTATTGTATCATGCAAGAGTGCTCATTTAAGGCCTGGAAACCCATAGGTATAGCACAGAGCCATGTGCCAAAGGGGGCTGTGCATCATTCACCCTGCCCGTCTCTGCCGATGGCTTTGAGCTGGAGTTTGGGTTCTCTTGGTCTGGGCTGAAGCAGCGTGCCAATTTGTACAGGAGTGCAATTAAAGTGGGACGAGCTACTGCCAGATGAATTAAAATAATAGGATCTGGTTTTCAGGTTTAATGATGGGATTAGTGAGCGAGGAACAATTTTGCAGGAATGCTGCCTTGTCGGACGGAGGAGAGCGGCTGCATGTGATAGCATTTAACCGGGCTTTACTGGAGGCAGTTGGCTGAGAGCTGGTCTGCTTGCTACCCTGAATATAAAACAGTTGAGTAACTGATTTATTTTTATGAAGTGAAGTACAGATCTGATTGCAAAAGTCCAAACAATGCAGAACAACAGTTTAAAAACACAGCTTCTTCCTTTCACCGGGGCTCTGCCATGGCAGCATCTCAACAGACGTATGAATCAGTTGAAGCTGTATGGTCTTTTCAAAATTGACTTGGTATTTGTTTCTTTAGAATCAAAAATATCACTCATTTCTTCCAACTTCCTCTCTGAAGCATCTTTGCCAAGAATCGTGGCTAGCATGGGGAGGAAGGTAGATTTATGTAGGAAGCATTACTGTCATCGTCTTGGTGGATCTAAGGGCAACGAGCTGATGCTAGAGGAGGGATTAGAAAGGAGTAGCCTGGGACCAAATTCGTGTCACATTTTAACACGGGAATGAAGCAGGTGGTGATCAATTTTTATACAGGAAAATGAAATCGGTAACAAAAGTTTATTTTCCTCTATCCTCATAATGATAGCAAAGGCCATTTCAGGAACTGCAGGGGAAAATTTGGGGACTACATCCATGTGAGGTGACATAACTGTACGTGCAGGTTTCTGCACATGGAATATGTGGAACTGCAGGTGCCTGCTGGCAGCCATCTGTGTGCATGGCACCAGGTGCGGGTGTTTATTGCACATGGGGTCAGCCATGGGGACCTGCTGGGCTGAGACGGGATCAGAGCCTGCACAGAGCGGGGAATGCTCCCCAGGTGGGGCTGTTGGGGTCAGGAGCAATGAAGCCCCGAAGGGCTGGGTTTGCACGCCTGTGATGTGAACCAGCACAGGGCCGTATCTCACTCTGTGATTCTGTTGGAGTCTGGTGATAGCAGCAAGAGGCTGGGTGCTCTGAGCTGGGACAGCCAAGCCTGGCATGTTCCTTCCAGCAGGGACAGCAGTGTGTCCTACAAGGGGAGCCCCACATGCTGTGGGTGTGGGGGAAGAGTCACCAGAGGGTGCACGAAGACATCTTTTCTTCCCTTTGCAGAAGAACTTTGTGGCACAGTGTCTGATATAGCAAAGTATCTGTCACTCACGGTGCAACTGTTGTCTTTACAGCAACACTCAGCTGTGGCCTTTTATCGCAGCTGGCTGGCTCTAGGGCCCTTCACAGCTCCCTCCCAAAGCTGAGTGCTATTTAAGTCTGTCTCTGGAATAATGACGGAGGAGGAGGAGGAGTTCTTACTGAAGGTTTTTTAGTGATTTTGGGAGAGAAACCCTTGAGTTGCTCTGGAAGGTTTCATTTTGCATTTTCGTTTAGCCCCATGATCCAGGTACTTAAAGGTCTCAGCACCTTCACACCTGAGTGCCCCTCACATTTCTGCAGCGGGGCTGCCCAAACAGGGGAGCGTTGGGCAACAGGGCTGTGTGGTGTGTGCAGGTCATTAAGAAAACACAGAGTGCGTCAGAAACAGTTTCTGCCAAAATTGAGTTCTTTCAGAACAAATGATTTTTTAAAAAACTTTAAAGAGAGATCAGAACATTTTTGACAAAAGGGTGAGAAACTTGAGCGGAGGAGGCATTCCCCTGCAGCTGTGGCTGAATGACAGACAGTATTTCTGCAGGGATGTCTCTTTTTCCCGAATGCATTCTGCTGTAAGTTCATGTGAGAAGGAGCTGGCTGGCCAGGAATAGGGAAGATTTGGAAGCTGTCTTCTCCAGGTGACCAGTAGGAATTTAGCCCACAATGGTGGAAATTAAAACCTCTTAGATGTGCAATGAGTCAGTCTCAGCCCAAGTCCCAGAATTACTTTGTCTGCATCAGAAGAAAGCAATCAAAATCAGTGCTCTTGCTGGGTGTCCCTGCAGAAAAGTCCTGGACTAAATGGGCCGTGAAAATGGAGCTCTTTCACTGTGCTCCATGCAGCCAAGCATTGCACCATATTTTTTAGCAAAACACTGGAGAAGTTTGTTCTGGGTATACGCAGAGTGCTTACATCTTCATAAATGTCCAACAAACTCCTTTAAGGAGGCCTAAACTCTTTAGATGCAAGAAAATAATTCCCTCCTGTGCTATATTTAATGCCACAGATCTGAAAGATGGAGGGAGCATTGCACGCTGGAAGAAAATAGAAGGATGAAAAAGCAGTGAGAAGGTGTTTGTGTAGGATCTTCTCTGATATTTCTGTCTTCATCACGTACATTTGTAACTGGTCAGTGCAACATCATTCATCATGGCCCTGCTAAATCCTGCTCCACTTCAGATTCCCTTTTACCCCAAAGAGTTTTCGTCTCTTTTCAGCTCAATAGCTTGAATTAATGTTCAAATATTCTTCGTTATGCCTGTTTATTTGGAACAAGGTTTCTTTCTTCTCCATCACTTTTAAGGAAGTTCACTCCCGGGCCTTTGATACACCAGCTTGCTGCGTTGGTGAAGCATAAGGAAGCCTGAACTTCCTTGTGAAGCTCAGAGAGGGGAAGATGGGTTCAAAGCAGCCAGCTGACAGCAGTGTGGATGCTCTTCCTTCCTAAAACACCAAGTGCCTTTCAGCAGGGCTGCCCTAGAGGAACAAGGAGCACGCAGCTGCACCCCAGACACCAACACCCCTCTGCTTGGGTACAGCCTGGCTGTACGATTCAGCCCAGTTAGCTGACCAGCAAGCTAGCAGGTGCCTGATGGGACAGCTTCACCTCTAACAGAGAAGTAACCCAGGAAAACATCATGGCAGAGCCATTTTCTGCAAAAAGATGAGAATTGGTGTCCTGCTTCTTGGTGACAAGCGGGATGCCGGAGGAACACCGGGCAGCACCAGCAGCTGGAGCAGCAATCCTGCCTTCCTGCTAGGAGCAGGACAATAAAACTTCCTCACCTCTCCCAGGCTCCACAGCTTTCTGATGTCAACAACAGCAGCAGGAGGCTTCAGCCACGTTCCCAGCAGCTGATCGTATTTATCAAGTTCATGTTCTTCTTCTTCTTCTTCTTNATCCAGGAGCCACAAGATGGCCACGTTCCAACTCCGGCCCCTTTGAGCATAGAGAAATGTGCGCTGGGGGCTGGAGCAGGGACATGCTTTCTCCATGTGAGCTGAAGAACAAACAGCAGAGCCCTCCATGGGGACTGATTGTTGACATGTTTATGATGATGAAGTGGGGTAGAGCTCTCAAAGGGGGATGCTAAAAATGAAGAAGTAAAGTGTGACACTGCTGAGGGCCTATATAATGCTAAATATTGTAGGAAACTGCAGTTTCTTCCTATTTGTGACCACTTTGCTGAGCAGTTGGAAGAGTCCCTTCCCAGCCGTGTGTCACGTGTTCCCCATTTGGAGCTGTAGCTGTAACAGCAACAACAACAACCCAGCAGGCGCCAGGAGTGCGGAGCGATCGGGCTGAAGCTACAGGGACTCTCGCCATAATTTATAGCCCTGCTCAAAAAGTGTGAAAGATATGATGCTATGTGCCTGGGAGTGCTACCCAGAGGACAGCTTACAACCACTAAGTGGGTATTGGAATACCCTGGCCGACTGGGGCCTGCTGTTACGCCTGGGGTCACAGGCAAAAGCACTTCATCTTCCTCTGCGTGTGTACATGTGTGTCTGCACCGTGGGATGGTCCCTGGATCTGCTGCCCAAGGTCAAACCTCCCACCTGGCATTTGAAGGAGGAAAAAGGATGAGGGAGCCGGGTTAAAGTCTCCCTAGTGGTGATGTGCATTATTCTGTCTCCAGCAGCCCTAATGGGCCGCTCTTTATGGTTGTTCCTCCCCTCAGACCACGCTGTTGCAGCACACAGGAGCATCCATGCACATCACACCACCTGTGTGGGGCCCTCCGTGCTGGATCCTCATTGCAGAGCTAATTGGGGCAAGCTAATTGCTTGTTTCAGTCTCTGCCAGTCTTCACTTTGCATCATGTAAGGTCTCCAGCTGAAATGGCTGCAGGGGAGCAGCAGCTCTCCTGGACTTCTAGTTGCACCCTTGGAGACTGTGACTTGGAGCTATTTGCTCTTGCCTGTATGGACATGAGTTTAGAAAAAGCAAGGAGCTCCAAGAAATCTCAGAAACTCCAGTTCTGTCTGTTAGGTTACCCCCAAGCCGAGCAGCTCTAAGCCCTCTGCCTGCTCAGCACCGCAGCTGCTGCTTAAAAGCAAACCAGAAATGTGTGTTCACAGATGGTGTTTTGTAGGATCACTGCTGTCTTTTGCAAATCCCCACTGGCTGAGCCTGAGCACACCTTGTCTGGGCGCAGAACAGCTTTCACCCCAAAGGAAAAAAAGAGAACATCTTTCTCAGACAATATTTCAGTGTCTGAACCTGCCGCAGCCTTCCCTCTGGGCCTCTTGGATGGATGAGGTGGGAGCTGATGGCTTTGCCTTGTCTGAACACTGCTGCTACTGTGCTGGGGCTGTGTCCCCGTGCTGGGTGATGGGCTTTGGGCTCATGCATTTGCTCCAAAAGATAGGGATGCTCTTTTTTCAAAAAATCTGTTTCTGGGCTTTTTCCCCCTAGGAGAAAATTTAACTTCTCAACAATTAAATGAAGTTGTGGGAAAGGGATTGTTGGAGGGGGAGCTCTCAGAACAGCAGAAGTCCCTGCTTGATAATCCTTGGTTCTGGAAATATTTTCTGACACAAATATTTTTGTCTGGATTAACACAGCTTCCTCATAACTTACGGATTGGAACTGAGTTTTAATTAAATCTTAGAAAAAATCACCGCTGGAAAAGTCCACGTGTGCTGTATGTCAGGGCTGTGCTCCTCCTGCCAGGACACGTACAGGCTCATGGCATCAGCCTTGTCCCCATCTCCCCCTCTCAGGAGCACAGAGGTGCCAGCTCTCCCGAGATGGGACATCGCTGGTGACAAGCCAGCTGTACCCCAAAGCTGTCATGTTCCTGCCCTGTCACATGGCTGCAGTATTGCCTGCAGTCCTCAACAGCTTCCACCTTTACTGGCTGCTTCTTTCTGTGTGAAACGCCTGTTTTACATATGTACCTGTATTTCTATTTTACATATGTGTACCTGAAATATCTGTTTTATTTATGGGTGAGAATATCTAGCAGTTTATAGTTCCTATGTGAACTCATGCTGGTGTCAAGATCAGGCTTTAAAAGCCCTGTTATAAAAGCCAAGAGGTCCAGCTCCAAACTCTGGCTGGTCTATATTCTTACTGCTGCTCTCTTAAATTTTACTCAATCCAATTCATAAGGATTTACGAAATCACTGGAGATGTTTAACAGATGGAAGATCTAGTTCATTTATGTATGTTATCTTCATCTCCATTTTAAGGAGCTGTATCCATTTCCCATAGCCCTTTAACAGGCATGTTCTCACTGAGGATGATATCCTCCTTCCTGTATAGTAATATTTTCCCAATACTTAAATACTCAATGTGTCCCAAAGGTATCAGATTCATCTTTCAGACTTCACTACAAGTACATTTATTCCAGCTTAAAACTTCAGGATTGATCCTTGGTGTAAGTGCATGTGACAATTTCATCCCCGTCCTGGGCAGAAGTCAGATGCTCTTACTGTGTTGAAAACAAGAGATTATTCCACGTAGAAACATTTGCCCCGATAATTAAATGCTGTGGATAAACGAGTTGTGAAACTCATTGCCATGGGAACTTGTTGTGGAGGCCAATAGTTCGGATGTGTTCAGAGGGATTGCACAATTCTTGGAGGACAGTGGCTGGAAGGTTAGAGAGGATGTCAGGACCGGGATTGTGTCGTTGGCACTTGTTGTTGACTGCCTGAATGGACAGAGCAGCACTCGTGCTGTTTGTATATCATGAAGTGATGCGTTCTCCCTAGGAGGCAGAATAAGCTGTGGCATTTTGTCCCCATTGCAGTGACAGTAGCTGTATTTCTGTGTCTGTCCTTTGGTTCCCCAGTGTGTTACTCATTGGTCAGAGCATGTCTGCCTTGCTGCAAGCCGCCGTGTTTGGTCACCACCTCCTGTCTGCTAGCTTCTGGCCCCGCTGCGTGGCTCCCGATTTTCCCATTTGTGGCTCCTTTCATCTCTTAAATAATCCCAAGCTATTTTGACTCGAGGTTCAACCTCACATCCCCAAACCCTACCTGGTATCAGCAAGCCCTGCATCGTTTCATTGCAGTCCAGCTGTCTTTCCAAGGCTGTGCATGGTGAGCACCCCATGAAAAGCCATATTAAACTCACTGTTTTCTTTTCCTCCTTCCTGATGCTTTCTGTGGCATCTCCTGTTTTATGATCCTCTATGAACTGTAGCAATTCTCCCAGATCTTTTATGTAAATATTAGGGGATTTAGACTTAGAGTATTTCGGTAATTCCTTCACCTTTTAAGAAACATGACTGCTGAGAACTCTGCACCCTCTGTTTATAGCCCTGTCAGGCTGAAATCCTCCCACACCTGCCTGTATGAATGAATTTTCCAGCTGTATTTCCACGCCGTCGAAGGCCCTTGATGAGCTCCAGAGGCCCATGAGTGTCATTAACCATGTGTCCAACGTCTTGCAGGAGTGTGATGCGAGGGGAACGCAGACCTCCCGTGGGGTCTCTTAGCATACCCATGCATTGGGTCAGGAGCCTGCAAACCCCACAGAAGTGGGGCCTCAGGGTGCCTGGCTGGCTTTGCTTCCTCTGAATCCACCGGTGCTGGTGGCTCCATGCTACTCTCTGCGTGTTCTACATTTCAGACCTGATCTGCTGGAAGAAAGTCGCCAGGCAGAAAATCTGACAAACAACCCACAGAGAACATCTGATCTGATCAGAAAATACGTAAGCCTGTTAGTGAGTGTAGGCACGGCAAGGGCTAGCATTAATGGAGAACATATTTGTTATTAAATCCCATCCACATAAACCAATCTGAAACAGATGTGGATGTTAGTGGTATTAATAAGTGGGCAAACTCCAGGGATCCTGAAGGTAGTGCTGCATGGGGGGAGAGGGGCGAAGACACATCTTTGCTATCACATGGATTTTATAAGGCAGGACTGTGTTTTTACACTATGCGTTGCTTTGCATTCCTTGTTGGGACTGCAAAACACAGTGTGCAGGATACAGAGAGGGGTGCTGGGTCAGAGGGGGAACAGCTGCCTTTGGGAAGGGAAGAAGGAGGCTCCTAGGAGGGATGGGCTGGGAGAGAACTTGGTTCTCTGCCCTACGTCTGTGTGCAGCAGGGCTCCTAGCACTCCTAAGCTGTCCTGCCACGGCCAGGAGGGTGAAAGGCAAGGTGTGCTTGGGAAAGGTGGAGTTGTAGAGGTATTAGCAGTATTGCTTGGGTCTACAGGGGAATTTTACTTTGTCAAATTTAACAAGATTTTCACTACATGCAGTTTTCAGTCCTTTCTCTAAAGCAAGAGGACTCTAGACCTTTCCAAGACAAAGGCTACTAGGGGTTTGAATGTTGCAAGCCTTTCCCTAGCCATCTTCTCTGAAACAGCTGAGCTTTTTTCTTTTTTCTTTCTTTTTGGCCGATGGTTATAAAAAAGCAAAAGAGAAAACTCAGCCTGAGGCAGACACTTGGCATGGAAAATTGTAGCCCAAGTGGTTTAAGTTTGACAAAGTTAATAGCAATTGAAAACAGGGCCTTATAATTGGAAATGTTTGGCAAGCTGAATAATAGGTTGTGCTACCAGCCCTGCCTCTTAGATGTGTGCATGTACGGGGATGTGCACACACCCGACACAAGGGCATGTGTTGCTGTTGGGTTGTTCTGGCTGGAAACACGCATGCACAGTGGCACACCGACATCTTGCTCTTCCAAGACATCACTTTTTATTCACTTCTTTCTTCTCAACCTTAATTCTTCAACTTTTGGTTGTCCTTCTTCTTCCTACTGTAATTAAATACAGACTGCAAATGCTTCTAGTCTTCACTGGGATGAAACACTGACTCTTCTCATGCTCTAAGAATTATCATTAAAACGAGAATTCACAATGGCTTTGGGGTGGCACAAAGCCAGCTGCCAGGGTGCCAGGAAAGTAGCATTAGATGCTTCACACCACTATTTTCCTCTTGAACATCACAGTGAAAGTGGAGTTTGCTTGTTTTCAGTGTATGTGGTTGTGGCCCTTTGCACGACAGCATCTCATCGGGTGGAGATGGCAGCTTTTAGGGTGGCTCACCCAACCAGACAGCACCTACCTGGGGTATCAGGGATCTGGCTGAGTTGGCCAGCCCTGGCTGCTGTTGGCCTCCGTTAGGGTCTCTGTAGTGTGAGCTGCTGCTCCATCAGGCGTCCCAATAAAGTTTAAACTCTCGATTACCACAAGCCCCGCTGCAGCCAGGAAACGACGTCAAGTTGAGTCATCATATTGTTTGAATTACACCAATATGAAAATACATGAAAGCCACAGGGAGCCAGCATTTTCCTTTCTATATAAAATGGGGTTATGACCATATTAAAAAACACAACAAAACCTACCAGCTTTTAACAGGAGATGGTGGAACGAAGGGCTTAAGTGATGCCGAAAAGGCCAGGCATGAAAATAATTACATTTGAAACAAGGACTTACTCTTTCTTTTGCTCAGCCTTATTATGACCTCTGCTCCCATCCTCCCTGCTTCTCCTCCGTTCCCTTTCATTTTGGAGAGGGGAGAGGAGCAGCTGTGGCTGCTGCATGGCAATGCAGTGCTGCGTGAACCAGCAGGCGAGGAGGGAGGCACGGGTCTCAGCACTGTGGGGCATGAGGAACACACAGCACAGCAGCTGGCTAGACCAGAGACCCTGTGTCTTTTGTGCATTTGTCATCAGTTGTTGCCATCAGTTGTTGACTCTTTGTCATGACCCAATGAGTTGCAGTCATTCCCAAAAGTGAAGCAAAGTTGAGATCCAGGTAGCAAAAAAGCACCTGGAAAGGACACGCTTCTCCAAGCCTCCAGGGCTGTGCAAGAGAAAATGTCACCATTTTCCCAAACTCTTCTGTAACCTGCAGAGACATTTCTCTGACAATAAAGGGAGCATTTCTAAGCCAACACAGAGCAGATATCTGGCACTTTACACCTGGGCTGCACAAGCTTTCTTCATTTTCTCTAGTACTGTAGTATTGACATAAAGCAATGGGCTGAAAGCAACGCCTTCATCGTGCTCGCTGAGAGCATCAGAGCTGGCTGTACCACCACCAGGACATGCTGTGGCCAAGGGGAAGAAGGCTCAATGTTCTTCCTATTTCACAGACACAGAGGAAGCCTGGGCATCCTGATACCCATGCCATTATTCAAGACCACAAAAGGTGCCACACCAAGGCTGGACTTCACCCTCCTCAGCATGCGGGGAAGTACTGGAGGGTGAGCATTGTGCCCTTCTCACTTTGCTGGTCTCTCTTGACTTCCAGTCAGATCTCCTTGCTGAGTCTGAGCTGACTCAGGCTTTTGGATGCTGCCAAAATCCCCTGAGAGTCTTCTTACTTCTTCAGAAGCACAGCAGCTTGTGCATTGAGACATACACTGGTTATTAATCGTTTGTTTTTAACTCTGTCCGCGAGGCTCCGCCAGGCTCACGGCTCCAGATTTAAGGCAAACAAGCCCTACTGCAAACTGAAACAGAGCCTTCAGCCCTTTCAGGCTTCTTGTTTGTTTCAGTGTTATGAATGGTGTTTGCATGCTTTTTAATCACCTCGGCTCAAGGAGTTTGAGTCCTTTGCTGTTAGTAATTTTGATATATTGCTACCATGCTACACGCTGAAAGTATTTCTACTTTCTTACCTCCACATATGTATGCAGTCAGGAACAATTACTAATGTCAATCGTGTCTGCTTGCTAGCTTGCTTTTTTTTCCCTGTTGGTTGTGCTGTAAATCATTTTCACATTTACAACATTAAAAAGGCGCTCCGAGCAATCATTCTTGTGGTCAACAAACTGTTACTGCTTCTCAAGTGTCACGGGTCACTACTTAATTACTGGATTTCACTCCCAGTTAAAACCATTAATCTTGTCTCCACCACCTTTCTCTGGGCCTCTCAGCCCAGTATGTTTTATGTTAGGCACATACAACTTAAAGTGCTTGGTTTTTTTTTTTTTTTTTCACAGCAGCAGTGGTTCTGTTGTTGGCATTTCTGGGCTTGATAAGCAAAATCATCCAACAGAGGCTTTCTTTGGACTGAGTTCCTCTATGCTGAGCCTTTTGACAGCGAGCTGGGTTTTTCAAACAGCTGCAGAGATGCTGAATACAGCAATAAGAAGTGATGGGAGTGCTGAGCTTGCACACAGCGATGCCACCTCAGCCGGGGGAAGTCCCCAAGCCTTGCTCTGCTGGAGGAGAGGCTGCTTGGCCATTGCCTGAGACAGGTACGGGCAGGAACATGGCAGGAGAAGGCAACGTAGCCTGGGGAAAGCAGACATTAATTTATGAGACCTAAAGGTTCATCGGGAGTTGAACTTGCCTGTGAAAGATTCCACACACCTTCCCTTCGAGTGTCAGCTTCTGCTCTCACTGTGCCCTCGAGCAGGGTGGAGGTGTGCACCCTGCGGATGGCAGCACCCTGCTCCTCCCCAGCTGCTGCTTGCACTGCTGGGAGCTCCTAGGGATTGTGTTAGACAGAGAAAGGCTCCCCTGTTGTTCCCTATGTGAAACTGCAGTGAAAACATATTTAGAAGTACAAAATTGGAACATGAGGGCGACAGAAATCAAACAAAGCTTGTTCCATAGGCCACATCCACAGCATGTGGATTTTCATACAAAATGCCGTGTGAATCACTTAATTTGCTGCAGAATATCTTTTGCTATTTCAGCAAGGAAAAAAAAAGAAAAAGGAAAAAAACAGCCTATGGAAGACAAGAGCTTTGCTGCATGTTAGCTGTACAAGTTCCTTAAACGTGGAATCTATTAAAACTATTATTTGTTTATGATGTGAAAGTGATTAGACCGTTCCAAAACCAGAAACATGAAAACACTAAGTGTTGGGGCTTTTGGGGACAATAGCCACCGATTCTTGATAATAGTAATTTATATAAAGTGAATCTTTATTATATGTATTTTTACTGTAGCATTCAGTTGCCTTTGCCAAAAACTGGATCCTCTTGCCTGTCATCTAGTAAACACATTCCCTGCCCTGGTAAGCTGCTAAGCAGATGAAAGCTGGATGAAGGAGCATGAGATTGCCTCTGCTTTGCATATGGACACCTGAGGCCAGGAGGCAGCACTGCCTGCCCAAGGCCGTCACCAAGCAGTCCGGGTCCCTCAGCCCAGCTCTCACCTGGGATCTGGTGAAGCTGTAACATTTCGGTATGAGGATGTCCATGTGGCCCCAATTACAGGCCCAGCGCCTCAGTATCGCTTCCTGGATTGCATACAGTAACGGGATGCTAGGATATTTGGGCTGCATTACTGCAGGGGATGTTTTTTCTTTAAAAACAGAAAAAATGACTGTTTCCCACTAAGATGTCAAATCATGGAAAGATGAGGATTTGGACTTGTTCTGTGCTTTGGCTTCTTACCATCTCCCTTCACAGTACTGCTTTTGTTTGTAACAGCTTGCTGGCATTAATGGACTTCATAGCTCTGGGGGACCTTATGGTTGCTGTCACCCTCCCCTGATGATGCTCACCTGTTTCAGCAGTTCATGGCCTGTAAAGACACAGCCTCAGCTTGTTTCCTGTAGTTGGGACCTCTCATGGTTGATTTGCAAGGGTTTTTAAAGCCAGGTCTGCACCTGTACATCTTTTCACAAGCTTCCCCAGAGCTGCTTCTCACCCTGGAAGCATGGGACATGGGTCACAGATGGGCAGCACGCAGCTGACGGCTGGGTTCAGCTGACTGCAAATGCCAACAGTGAGAGCTGCTATCAGCAGAAGGAGATTCTGGTCCTTCACTGGTGGGCTGATGTGTAAAACCAATATCTTTCAGTCTAGCAGCCTTTGTTATTCCCAGACAGAACCAGACATTCTTGGAGGTTTTCTGGCCCATCTACTTTAAACCCATCGCTCCCTTTAAACCACTTTTGGTTTGGGACACAATAATTAATCAGTCATCTTTCATTACCCAGGAAGAGCCATTCTGGCTGACTACTGTTTCTTCTGCCTCAGTAACTTGCCTGCTTGTTTAATGTGTTGGTAATTATGGGTGTGGACTCAAGAACAAAATTCAATTGGTCTCACCCTGGGAGAGAGGCCTTTCCTCTCTTTTGGAGGTCTGCTTTGGAGAAGAGAAAACTAATAAAGTAAGGGCAAAACACTTAGTTTTGGGAAGTTTCAGTATTTATATTAGACTGAGTACTGTAGTACTGTAGCTTGCCAGCCAGGCCACTGCTGGTTGAGAACAAGATCCCATAAATACTCACTGGCTGTCCAAGCTCTGTCCTGAAATCAGGTAAGGGGATTTTGCCTGTATCTTCAGTGTGCAAGGCCATCATGGAACCTTCTCATTTACAGCCCAGATTTTCCCATTCATATCCACATAATCCTGTGTTTTTTTTTTGTTTTTTTTTTTTTTCCTTTTCTGGTTTCAAATCCAGAAAGTGCTTCCCTCTTCTGCTAATCCAAAGTCCTTCCTTTCATATATTACACTGTGAATTTGCTTTCTTTACAAAGAAGTGCAATGTAATGCAATTATCTCTTCCCTCATTCTGCTGGATGTGTTCTTCAGGGCATCCAGGTCCTTCCACTCCAGTGAAGTTGCAATGATACCTGGCCTCCCACTTTACATCACAAATTTGAGTGTTTTCTGTGACTTCTTATCTCATCCGGTGCTAACCACCTTGCTCTCCTCCCTATTAACAGTATCTTTGAAACTGAAGTCATCAGCAAGTTTCATTAGCATATTCCTTACATTATATGCCATGGCCATTAATGAGAATACACTGCAAGACAAATTTCTAAGGCTCAACACTGAAAAGCTCCACCAGTCATTCTAAAAGGAATTTCCTTTTCACGTAATGTGTTACCTATCACACAAATCACTACCTGACACACTTTTCAGATCTTGTACAAATTCCTATTTTCTCCTGTAAAGAGCTGTTTCCATGTGGCTGTGTATGACATTTTTTACTGAAGTCCAGACCAGCTGGATTAATTGCATGTCCTCTAAGAAATCTGTAGCAAAGAAGCCAGATGAATTAGGTATCTATCTTTGGCAAATCCATGTTGTACTCTATCCCAGTTCTCATATATACTTATGTCTTCAATTACTCTTTCCTATGACTGCTGTTTTAAAGCCTCATGTACTCTTAAAAATGGTTGATGACAACAAGCTTTACTTGCTGTTTTAAAGCAAGCTATTTATGCTGTTTTCCCAAAAGTGAATCTTGGTGTCCTGGATGCAGCTGACGCTTCTTTGGAGCAGAATTTGCAAACTGGTTGGAGAACAGCTTATCTGCCTCACTGGATCCTGTCCACAGCAAGGAGAACCGGGACATTGGGATCCTACAGGATCTTAGGGTTCAGAGTGGGGTCCTGAGTCGCAGAAGGAGTTAAACAAGCTCTCATTCACCTCGGTGGTCCTCAGTCAAAGCGTGGTGCATGGGTCATGCTTCTCCATGGCACTTTGTCCCCAGAAGATCCTTCAAAATTCCCTGGGAAGGGAGGAACTGTATTTCCCCACTTTCCCTTTGTGTGAGAAGAGACTGGAGCTGGATCATGCCTTCACTCTCTAAATTATTGGTTTTTAAATGGGGTTATAGTCGAGTGGATATGAAAAGGGGAAATTTATTGTTGTGCTTTTGCTCCTGCTTGGAAATATGAGTTTTGGCTTGTAGCTACATTTATATTCATACAGACTCAGGCAGGCACGTGCACACAGGTTTATGTAAAAAATGTGAAATGTTTGTGTTTGAAATGAAAGAAATGGGTGGTTTGTCCAATCTGGAAAATACCAGCCAGAAGAGAGGAGAGGGAAGGTAATACGGGTAAAGCATAAAAAGAGTCTAAATAAACTTGTCATAAAAGGGAAGATTGAATTTGTCAGGTGGAAACCTGAATGCAACAGAAGGGAAATGGGAACCTATGTGGAGTGTGGCGAGGGGGAAAATGAGTAGCTCCAGCAGGAAGGTGTGGGCTTGATCTGAAAAAGTAAGCAAGGAGAGAAGAGAGAGAAATTCAGCTGTTTTCTGGGGGAAGAACAGTATTCCTGAAGAGTCTGGCAGGGAAAGAGGCCTGGAATGGATGTGAATCTGGATCTCCAAATTCAGGAATGTATGAGATGAGTCCAGAGGAAAACAGAGACTTAGAGAAGAGAAAGATTTACTTCTATGTCACAGATGGGGGAAGAGATGCTAAAAGAAGCTCTTAATGCCTTTGAAGATTTCAGGCTGGCAGGAAGAAATTTTCTTGAGTAAAAAACCAAAGCTAAATATTTCTAGCTAAAAATTTCTGCCTTGTCCATCATGAGATCTTTCGTTACTCCTTTTTGCTTCAAATTTCTATAAAAAGAAGTGGGTGACTGGTGCTACTGGTGATGTGAGTCCTGGACACCAGGACACCTGAGTGGATGTCTCCTTCTCCCCACAGGAAGGATCTGGCTGTCCCATTAGCCTCACAAAGGTGTTACTGTGACTGTTTTTCCTAACCTGCTACTGATTTCAGGAGGACCTGTCATCCAGCCCCACTTAGCTCTCACCACATGTATGTGACTGTCTCCTGTGCACCACCAGCCAGGGAGCTAGCTCAAGCTGTCCTGTGCAAATGGCTTTGATAAAGGCGAAAATGTAATGATTTTAGTATAGACAGGGCCCTAGAAATACTTAAATTAAATGAAAGGTGGCATTTCTTAATGATGTTATGGTATCCCAATCTTTTACATAATTTTGCGCCAGCTGTGCCCTTTTGGGGTTAACTTTCTGCTAATAGCTATGTGCTAATTTTACAGCTCTGGAAGCCCTCTGAATGCTAATTTCAAGGTCACATTTGGAAACCAAATTTAAAAGCTGACGAGGCAAGTGCGAACTTTTAAGTAATTCGGCAGCTCCCCCAAATAGGAACAAACCCAAACGCAATGTGGATGCTGTGAGTGGTCACAACTACATGGCAAAGCTCTCCAATGCTGAGGGCGAAATCTCATGTGTTGCGTTCAAGCCAACCTATGTGAACATACCACGAGCAGGAAGAAAGGTGAAAGGGGCCCATAAATCATGTGTTGTGAACTGCTCAGCACTACTGCAGAGGGAAGGGAGAGCTTGTTTCGGGGCTGAGTCTGTGAATCAAAGAGAAGCAACCATGCCTTTCATCTGCCCTGCTTTCAGAGTGGATTTGCAGAGGGAGAAGCTCAAGGGAGTCTTTAGCCCTGACATGTCAAGAGGGCTGGCTTTGACAGGTCTCCTTGGAAAAGCTCTCAGTGAAGGGCTGTGACATTACTTGTACCTGTCTTCCCCATGCCTGGCTCCTTTGGTTCTCCATTAATCTATGTGTAGCCTCCCTGGGGACCCAACGTGGGGAAGCACTGCAGAAAGAGCGCTGTGGTTGTACAGGAGGATGATTCACTGGAGCATTCACATGGGGGAGGCAGTAAAAACAAGGTTTTCTGCTGAGTCTCCTCCAAACTTACATTATAAACATGGAGAGAAGGCTGAGCCAGACCCTAACGTGGGAACGGAGCTTTGTCCCACTCCATCCCTCAATTTCCCCCAAGCGAAATGAGGCAACAGTCTTGTCTCCCAGAAATTTTGGGCGACAGAGGGCTGGGTGTGGTGACAAGTATCCTAACAAATGTGCGACACTACATTTTTCCCCATAATTTTGTCAGAAAGATTTCCCTTTCCCTTCTAGCTTGTCAGACTTGTGAGGTTAGCCTTGACAACACAAACAGTCACTAAAATGGAAAATTCTAGTCAAAAAGAAGACTGATTGTTTTTTTTTCTTTTGAAATGAATATCTTAAACTGAAAAGGTTTTCTGTGGGTGGTAGAGCTTTAAGGCAAAGATGGAGATGTGTCCCTGGAGGTTGGCAGGGAAAGAAGTGTCCCTCAGTGCATCAGGGCTGCCCAGATCTTTGTTTTGGATGTGCCTTATGTGCTCAAATGGCAATAGCGAGTGGTGTCACCTCGCCTCCTTTACAAGAGCACAGAATGGAGGATTTAGGAAAATGAAAAGGGCAGTGAACAGCCTCTCCCTCGGTGCCGTTCTGCAGCACCGGGCTGAATGAGCGATGTGTGCACGCGTCTGTGGTGCGTTTGTGGGATTGAAGCAGGTTCCCTGGGGTGTGTCCATTTTGTTCCAAGCAGTTCATAAATCTGGTAATTACTAACAAAGGATATTCTGTTAAATGTAAATAATATCTGAAATATAATCTCTATAAATGTGGTTCATTTAGCCATTAATTTTATAGATTGTTGAAGTAATTAACAGAGCATAAAGAGGACTTCCTGCAATGCAAGTGTGATCTTTGGCTGAATGGGCCTTTATAATGATCTCTAAGACAGCCTCTCAGAGTGGAACTGGAATTTCATCTTGCCTTTATTTCCTTCTTTTTGTATTTTGAAGTGTTTCAAGAAGGAAATTTTTTGGTCTGTTGGCCTACAATTCTTTAAGTTATTTGCTTTTGTGGGTCAGTATAAATCATGCTGAAATCAGTAAATTAGAGCCCTTCTCATGATAACTTATTTAACTGCTCAAATATACGAACACTGTCTTACACAGAAAGGTTGTCACATTATCTACAGCTGGACAGAATCTGCAACACTATCAGAGCAAGTTTTAAGGCAATTTCTACCTCATTTTGTTTGTTCCCTCTCCATACACTCCTCAAACACGCTTTTTCCTTTATTTCTCTACCTGTCCCATCAGTAGCTAAAGGCATCTTTGCTCTGCATGAGAACTGAAGATCTCCGTTTATTCCTGCTATCTAAAACTTATATTCTCCCAGCGGGAAATTGTCTGAAGAACAGAACTTCCTCTCGTGTGCTGCTGCTGTTTGAGCTCTCTCCTTCACCTGGGGGTTCCCCTACTTATATTTACACAATTTTGGAATTTTGTTACCATCAGCTGTTGAAAACCCTTTTGTGCTTGGAGATTTTGGTCCTTCTAGTGCAAACAAAAAGTTGTGCTCTTTAGTGTAGGAAAAATGACAGGTACAGAAAAGGCAAGGAACGCAAGGCAGCCTCCTGGCTGGGCCTCGCCTTGCTGGCCCTGGTGGTGTGGGGCTGAGGTATTCCTAACAGGCCTCAGGTGCTGGGGATGGAGAACTAAGGACCTCCAGGAGAGAAATAGGAAGTTCAAATCATATTTCTACTCTTTGATGAACCCCAAACAAGATATGGCAGCTTCTAGCTCTAGATTTTGCATAGCCATGAGTGGTTTTTCTTGCAATGTGAATGTTGCTGGCCTCGTGTGTCCATCCAAGAACCACATTCTTATGCTACCAGTCAGTGAGAGAAGGAGTTGTGTGGAGATATCTGTCTCATAGCTGTCACTTGATTTTTCTGGGCAAGTCAAAAGGGAGTAGAAACCCCAGTTCTCTCTGCCATTAGTAGTGAACTGTCTCTTTAGGATTCGCTCTTTTCACATTCTCCATTTGGATTTCTTTGGCAAAGAGTTCTTCAGAAACACAGCAGAGTTTCAGGCATGCCTTTCTCTTGGTAAACCTTATTCAAATAAATCAACATCTTTTAGTTTCCAAGATGTCCTTCAGTGTCAATATCTGTTTTGGTAAAGATTTGTTTAATAGGTAGCTAGAGCTCAAAGTCTTTGCTATCATAATATCCTTGCCCTTACAAGACTTAAGGGGTGCCCATTTGGCATTTATTATGACAACTCTTCCTTCCTCATGTGAAGGAAATGATACCTTATTTCTCTCATTAGAGTAAAATATAACCCTTTTAATGTGTCAGTGTATCATTGCATAAATTATGAGGACTTCTCTCTGTTTATATGGAATGCAGACATTTCAAAACGGAGCACAGAGACGCTTGGCTATGAAAATAGAAAGCAGATGTCTTTTTCCCTCTCTTTCAGGAGGTTTGTGCTTATCTGGGCACTTTAACTCTTGAGGTCCTGTGATGGGCAATGTCTGTTGAACAGAGGGAACTGGCACTCAAGTGCTAGAGAAGGCATTCCGTTAATCCAGTTTTGCTACAGGGCAGAACTGAACGGGATGAATATGGAAGTTTTGACATTGCTGGGCTTTCTTTCACGTAAATGAAGGGAAAAGGTCACCTAGAAACACCTATCTGATTGTGTCACCTTTCTGCAGCCCAACAGTTGTTATGTTACCCATAGCCTCTGTGTAGAGGAGCAGGTGGCACAAAGCCATCTGTGCCCTGTTTGGGGATCTCGTGGGCAGAAGGAATCCTAACATCCCTTTAGGTCCCATTTCCAGATGGCTGGAATCATCAGAACTGCACCTGTGGCCTGAGCCCTCAGCGACTGTGTAGTGGCAGAAAATTGGTGTAATTTCATCATGGGAAAATGAACTTAGGAGGCACATCCTCTGGGGTGGGTGTGGAGGAAGAGTGACACTAAAAAAAATCTGCAGAAAGCAGATATTTGTCATGAAATACTGATTTAAACAGAGTGTGAGAACAGGGCAGATGACTCTAAAATGTGTGGCTGGCCTGTACTTCATAGTACATGAAACCATGGTGGTTTATAGTGTTTGGAGGGAGAGTTATGACGCAGAACAAATGAGATAAAAAGCTGACTTAAGTGTGACTAAACGGGCTTAAAAGCTGCCCATTTTATGGCAAGGAGCTGCCGGCCTTGTGCCAGGCTGTAGCATGCTGCACGGTTCAGCAGCTTGTCATATGGACTGCTTCAGAAGAATCTGTTTAAAAGCCATCCAAACAATTTATGGACGTTTTCATCACTGGGCCTAAGTGCATGAAGGGAAGATACACCCAACGAGGTCGTAAAATAGTACCAGGATCTTCTGCTTTTAAAGGCAGCAGTTTTGATGTTCAAAATCGTCATCCACTGACATCACCCCAGTAACCATTAGCACTGGTGGGGTGGTCGTTGTCTTGACATTTCTATATGGAGTCACATTTATTGGCAGCCAGCTTAAACGAGAGGATCGCTCAGGCTGGATGCTCATGCAAGGCAGTCATGTTGCAGATGAATCAGATATCCGTGCAAGGAAAACGCTCCATCAGCCAACAAATTTCTTCTTTGAAGGTTTATCCCAGAGATTTGAGCTGGTCAGAAATGTTCCCATGAAACATCGTTCCTTGAGCTTGACTTATTTTGCTGGAACTGTGCTGAGAACAGTTGGCTTTCCCAATGCCTGAGGAAGAGAACTTGAGGAAACCCACCTGTGCTCCTGGCAGATCTGTTCCAGGACAACAGAAACATCAAGCACACAAGTCCCTGGCTCCAGAGTGGATGCACCTGGTGAATTTGCCCCAGGGCCAGGGATGCTGGGAGCTCTGCAGCTGCCCGCTGAGGCTGACAAGCTTTGACGTGTGTTTCACCAGGAGGCTCGGCAGGGTCTGGGGAGCTTCTGGCTTCCTGGAAATTGGTCTCTTTTCAAAAGAACTGAAAAAAGTTTCTATTCGATTTGGATCAAAACCAAATTATATATATATGTTTTAAACCTTACGTTTTCAATGCACTGGAAACGCTGCTTTTCAGCCAGCTTTACTTGATAGTTTTATAGGGCTTTGCCATAATAAAAGTGAAGTGAGACGAAACAGAAAAGCCCTGCTTAGTAACAACAGGGGGTGGGGGAGTGGGAAGAGAGGCCTTAACCAGAGACAGGCTTGCTGGGCGGCTGTTCTGCCAGCAGAGGACAAAATAGCTGTGCCAGAAGCGTGATGGAAGGCTCTTGGGTACCAGCATTTGAATCTCAGTAGCCCCACGGTCCAGAATAAATCGAGGTGTCTTTTTGGTAAGTTGGGGTGCTCAATCCTAAATGGTCACTGATTCCCTCTGCCAGCTGAAAGCTGGGGTTATTTCTCAGGCATATTTGAACAGATGCTTATAGCCTCCAAGGATTGTCATCTCACATACGGAGTTTTACTTTGTCACCAGATCCTGCCAAAGATCCAGTCCTCCTTTTGACAACAAAGAACTGGGTTTATTTACTCTGAAAGGTTTTCTCGTGTGTTAATCAGTTTATCTCCAGTAAACTACCAAGTCCATGTTCTTGCGGGGATAGTAAGGCAGAAGGGACTTTATAGCTCACTGTCTTCATTAACATTAACCAGCCACATTACCAGTCCCTCCCTAGATAAGGTCCCATTGACTCCTTGCATTGGGAGTAGCTATGGGCTGTCCTGTTTCTGTATGAGGGCTGAGAAATACACGAAGCAGTAAATCTGTCTCGACATACTTCTTGCTTACACATATTTTTGCTTCGTCTGAATCACACAATTACAGAAGAGTTGGTTGAGGGCACTTCCAGAGTTGAGCTGTTCCTCTCAGCTGGATCAAGACTATCACCAAAACTAGATCGTGCCAGCCGTGGCTGTGTCTAGCTGAGTCTTGAAAACCACCGCAGTTGCAGATGCCACATTGTCTCCAGTTAAGCTTTTCCAGAGCTGCACTACCTTGTTGAGTGTGTATTTATGGCTTCCCTGTGCTACCTCTGGATTGTTGCTCCTCCACTGCTGCCAGTTCCTTTCTTTCCCAAGCAATTCTGATTTGTGCAGAGGTCTGGGAGGAAGATTTACTGGTGAAGACAGAGGGAAGAAAGATGCTGAGTACTTTGGCCTTTCAGGTCTGTCAGAAGTCTGTCTTCTCCGTGAACGACAATTTTTTCAGTGACCTTATCCCATTTGAACTGCAAATAACGGGACTGCAGGGTAAGATGTAATTATTCAGAGCTAAGTGTAAGAAAGGGATTTCCTTTGCTCTCTATCTGAGTTCCAGCAGATCAGTACTGTATAGCATGGATCTTTGCACAACATAAGCGCCTGTGTAAGGTCCTTTCATAGATATAACTCCCCAACAAATATTGTGTATATTTCATTCACCAAGAATGCAGTAAATTTTTTTCTGCTGAGACTGAAGTCCAAGGGAGGATGAATTCTCTGTGCGAGTTTGATATGGTTGTATCTCCCCCTATTTTCATGGATATTGTTGGTAGTAAATCCCTTATCTCCAGCTATGCAAACAGTTTACTAAGCATCTGTCAGTAACACCAGTGCCCATCTTGCTAATCTGCAATGCCAAGATGCCTCCAAACCCTGACAAATGTTAGAAGAGCTATATCTCAGTACTAAAAGTGCAACGCAATTTAACTCAAAATTCTTAATGTCTGCACTTCCTTTGAGTAAACTTCATTTGCAAGACAATTTTTACATATAAGAAGTCACCCATTTTCAGGAGGAAAACATTAGTGATGGGTGCAGTTGTGAAGGGTGGGAAACAGGATCGTGGCTGACTTGGACGTTGGAGGTCAGACGCCTAGCAGAACCAGCTCAGCTTGAAAAACCAAGCGAGAGAACAAATAGGTCTGTGGCGTTTAGGCACAATTCAATCGAATTTGTGGTGCTCACTGCTTCAGGCTCTGCCAGAATTATCATGGGTGGCCTTTCTTGATGAAAACTAGCACACCTGGTCCCAGTCCAAGCTGGAACCAGTAGGGCATGAAAAAATAAGCTATATTACCAATATTTGTATTGCAGTCTTTGCTGGATTCAGCTCAGGCTGGACATTCATAGTGTTGTGTGACCTCTGCATTCTTTCTCAGCCTCCATGCTTTGCAACAGACCAGCTCACACATCAGAAGGTGTTGGCATCTGTGCAGTGACAGGATCTGCTCATGGGTAGCCCCTACTCTGTTCACTCATAGCTCCTGAGTCACCAAGCTCTCCCCAGCACCCTCTTTCTAAAGTAGTGCAGCAGCCTCGCAGAGGAGGCGTTAAGTTAGCCAAGCTATGGAAAGAGAAATGGAGGAAAAATTAATTTGGTCCATACTGGCCCTTTTGTGTCCTTGATCCCAGGCCAGCTTCCCTCTTACTGGCTCATATTGCCTGCCACACTGGAGGAAGGGCAGGAGAAAAAGAAGTGGGTGGATTTAATTCAAAGTGGTTCTGCTGGGTTTGCAGGTGGTGGCAGCAGATGACAAAAATAAGCTGTTTTTCCCTCTGAACATTTCTTCCATCTCTAATAAAAAAGATCTTTAAACAACAAGCTACTACATGAAACGTGGAGTTTTCTCACCTCTTTTTCTTTTTTTCTCCCCCCCTACTGGAAGAGGGTAACCAGAGCAAAGGAGTAGTAGATTCTTGCAGTAATTCCTGGAGTACATTTTCCAGACGTCTCAGTGATGTCCCATTTTACACAACTTCCTTTTAGGATCTGCAGAGGCTGAGAACTGAGATAATTTGTGCCCAGATCATCCCTCTCCAAATAACTGCCCTTGAGAGCGGCTGTTTTTCTTTCTTCAATTCCCTATCAATTCTTTTCATGGATCTCGTCTGTGGAAGACGAGAATGTCTGTGGAATTTCTACCTGTGTCAGGAGATGTTGGGTTTGAAAAAACTATAATTCACTTGTTTCAGGCTGATGCATGGCAGGACGAGGTATGATGACTTTTCTCATCCCTGACTGCAGCCATTCTCCTCTTGGTTGCTGTTCCTGAGTTTGGGACTGCCAATGGCTCCCGTCCCTTTCTTCCACATGGACAGAACCTGAATGCAAATTGTTTGATTTCCCACCCCATAGTCAGCTGGTGGATCCAGTGAATGTCCAGACAGCAAGCCAAGATCTGATGGTACGGACAGTTAGACTATGTTGGACCTGGATGGGATTTCCAGCCCTGAGCTAACGTAAGAGCACAGACTGAGCTAACAGCATGAAGTGAACCATGTGCTGTCTTGGAGAGCTTTTTGGTTTTTCAGTGCAGTCTTGTTCAACACAATGTCTTTGGAGCTCAGAGAAGGGATTCAGGTCCTGCTTCCATGGAATTCTGTGTGACATTTATTTCTCCCTGCTCTGTCCAAACAATTAAAAGGCAAAGGAAGATCTAGCCATCAGATATGCTCCTGCCGTGATGCTCTCTTCTTTCTCAGCTTTCTTTTAGATTTTGCATTTCTGAAGTAGACAGTTGGACTGCCAGCACAAAGCACCACTGCCTGCTCAGTTTGTAGGATGGATGCAACAGCAGATATTTTTCCCAGAGGTAGCTCCCCATGCATGATTCATGGTCTTCAACAGCACCTCTTCCTCCTGCTTTCTCAGTTTTCCACTGCATGTTGCTGGTGGGATGATTAGTGCTGATCTTAGCTCAGCAGGCTTTACAGGTCCCCTGGATACAGCCTAATAAGTGGAGTGAAGTTATTAAGGGAAAAAAAACAAAATGAAACAAAACCCATCGTGACATTTCTTAAAATAATATGAGTTGCCCATTCAGCTGTTCGCACACTGCAAAGTAGAACCGAGACCCCTTCTCTATCTGAAATCCTTCTTGAAGCCTGGATCCCATTGAGGATTTAGGACTGGATTCTCATTTATGCTGAGGTCTCCTGAGCCAGCAAGCACAGGATGTAAATTATTTTTACTCTCACTTTCACATGAGAATTAGGCCTTTAGTGTCAACTTGAGTTACCTTGTGC
The DNA here is from genome assembly GCA_013396635.1 of Penelope pileata. NCBI lineage: Eukaryota > Metazoa > Chordata > Aves > Galliformes > Cracidae > Penelope > Penelope pileata. Next base: position 562,223 of record WBMW01003761.1, read on the forward strand.
TGGCTGCATCAGTTACTTAGGTCCACCTGTTGTTTCTTGTTTTAGCTTAACTGTATTTAGTTTTTTGGCAGGAATGCTTCCTTTGCTGTGTGTTTTCATAGCCCTGGCCACTAGGTGCTACTGCAACACAAACACAGTGATGGTTAAATGGAGTCAGGATGGTTAAATCATGGCCCTGGCAGCTCAGCGTGGAGAGATCTTTCTGAACACCAGGTTCCTCTGCCAGTGTGACCACTGTGCCTGAGCTGCTGTGGAGCTGGTGGGGTGAGCCTGGGGTGTATGGGCATCCCCAGGGCTGGTACGGAGGTGTAGGACACTGGGCTGAGCATAAAGCAACCTCTGCCAGGAGCTGAGCCTCTATCAGAAGGGTATGGAGGACTCCAAAGTGATCTTCTAGGCTGGCATCCTCAATCTGTTAGACATAGACCTGAGGGAATGGCATGGAGCTGTGTCAGGAGAGGGTCAGGGTGGATGTTAGGAAAAAGTTCTGCACCAGAGGGTGGTGGGCATGGAACAAGGTGCCCAGGGCAGTGGGCACAGCCCCACGCTGCTGGAGTTCAAGAAGCATTTGGACACCGCTCTCAGATACAGGGTTTGATTTGTGAGTGGTCTTGTGTGGGACCAGGAGTTGGTCTCCATGATCCTTGAGAGTGCCTTCCAACTCAGGATATTTTATGATTCTTTATTAGATTTCACTGGTTACCCTAGTATGGAGACCAACTAATTATATGTTATGTGCAGGATCACCTCTAGAAAAGCATCTTCTCAACCTCAAGACATCAGGACAAGAACACCACCAATTTTCCATGGTTGTTCATGCTCCATGTCTAACCCTGTTTGTGCCTTCCCACGTGTTTGAATTTGCCTGCCTTGGAATTTGTAAGAGGTTTTCCAAGGATGGCTATAACCAGGAATCAAACAGGGAATGAAAATACGTGAGATAGATCTGCTCTGTATTTTTCCATTGCAGAGTTTCATTCTGGTTTATATTTTGGACCTTTTTTTTCCCAGAAGAATAAGAATTCTTAGTAAAATGGAATTTTTAATTAAGGCAACAAAACAAAAGTTGTTCTTATTGAAAACCTCAAAACTGAAAAATCTGGTTTTAGGAAAATCCTGTTTTTTAGGCTGGCTTCATTTGATATCTTATATCCTCAGCGTGATGCTGAATTTCATAAGACTTAATTTGTGTAATAGAAGCCAGCAAAAAAGGCAACAAATGTTCCCTTTACCCCGTTAATAGCTTTAGTTTATCTGGGCTGGCTTCAGCACCTCTAAGGAGGCAGCAGAGGGACTGTTTGTGCAACTCTGCCTCAGAACAAATATCTTAAATGGAGACAGAGACTCCTCATTCTCGTGGGCTCATATTTGTCTGCCCGAGCAGCTTGCTTGCTGCAATACAGCCCAAGGACCCACCGTTCTTACAAGTTCCTGCCCCTGCTCAGTCCCCAGTGCTTCCCCAGTTCACGCCATCGCAGTCTGGGGCTCTGTACACTGAAATCTTTGTGTGATTTTTTCCCGGTGAATGGGCCATCTGCCAACGAGGCCAAGGCAGCGCGCTGTATAGTCGGTAGTTGTGAATAATTCTGTTGCTGTCTTCTGGAATAGAAGGGGGAATGCTTGGATTTTTGTTGCTGGCCTATAATGCTCTGATAGCTTTACTCGTAGCTCCTGGGAAAAAAACCAATCTTTATCTATTGAGCTTGTAAATTTTGATTACTCCTGACACGGTCTACTGTTTTATGCCGCTTTAATTACTCCCTGGCCTCGTATCCAGTTGGAGCAGGAATTCAGAGCTCATTCAGTTTATCATGCATGTAATGCAACTTACAGAAAAGCATTTCACTGGAGAGCTTAGGCATTGTTCGCTTGTGTTTGGTCCTCATTTTGCTGCTAAATGTTGCTGAACACTTTACTGCTTTCTGCTAAACAGAGCAGACATTTGTGAAGAATCTTAGTGTTTATTATTATTTAGTTTTTATTTATTTATTATCTGTTGCCTAAGAAGCTTGACTGTATCTCATTTAGCTCATGCAGAATGGGAGCATGCATGCCACAGTTGCTCTAACACAGGGCATCCTAGGGAAGGTGAAGTTCCCAGTTAGGTGACCACTGCAGATATACAGGAGGACATCTGTCCTGTGCTTACAGAGGGGTTTGGCCTGAAAAGCTAAACCTGGAGATCAATTCACACCTTTCCAAAGACGGTAGTCACTTCTTGTTAAGATTGCTGTTACTTGATTTGATCTATTTTATGCTGCTTTTTTTTTTGGTGTTTTTTTTTTGGGTACTTCGTCTTTTAAGGACTTTCAGACTTTCTAGGTTGAGCTCTGGGGCTGGCAGTCACTCAAGGGCAGAAATAGAGATCTTTTTAGGCATCCATCTAAAGCTCTGTAGCATACATTCAAATGAGAGTTTGCTAACGAGTGGACTCCCTGTCTGCCCAGTACCTGATGTGCTGACGTGTTTGCTTCACTGTCAAATGCTGAGCCTCAAACCTCGTCCCAACTTGAAGGCTTAAAAACAATGTCCCAGACCTGGCATTTCTGTAGCTGTGGAGAAGAATGCTAAGACAGCTCAAAGAAACGAGACTTTGGAAGCCCTTTAAAATGAGGGTGAAGGAGGAGAGAGCTGTGGCAATGCAAGATAAAGTAGTGGTGTTACACAATTGTAATGCTGTCTCACTGAAACCATGCTAAATGATTTGTAACACTCTGCGAGAAGAAATGTGCGCCCTCAGCATTAATCAGCTTGAGAGGGAGTTTGGCCAACGCTAAAAATTTTAGATTTGCATTTGGATTGAGACTAATTTACCTTCAAAATTATTGAGTACAAGTTTTCCTTGTACTCAGATTGCACTTATTGAAGCCACTAACAGAGACCGGTTAATTCCTGCCGCACCAGCAAAGTTCTGCTTGGATGCTTTCTTACCCACAGCCAAATGCTCTTTCTGCTGCCCAGTGTCACCTCCCAGCTAGCCAAACGGAGCAATTCTGTTGCAAAGAAGTATCAGGATAGAGTTTGTCAGAGTGCCACGTTGCTTTTTCTTTTTTTTTTTCCCTTGAATCCTACTTTGCAAGTAAGTGATTTAGAGGAACCCTTCGATGGGTGCATTTTCAGGTCTTGATACTTGAAGATCAAGCAAGACCAAGATGCTTTGTCAGATTATTTGCTGTATTGTAGTAGACTGGATGGTGAGTACTGTGTCACCATTTTCTCTGAGTTGGGGTATGTGTTATGAACCTCACAGTGCCAGACCTTATGAGATATTTTCTTCTACTCCAGTGATGGATTGTGCTTTTAGGATGTGACTGCAGGGCTTAGTGTAGTGACAACATGACATTTTTCATGGTCATAAAGTGGTTACAATAGATCTAAAGTCTTGTGAACCACAAATGGTCAGGAACAAATTTTATCTGCTACTCAAAGTTTCATGTCGATTGCTACATCTTTCTTTAAAACAATTGTTATTGTGCTTTTTGTGCAAACATTTGCTTACTAGCTGAGCCTGGAGGTTACGAGTTCAGAGTTTTCCCTGGGCAGGGAAATGGTCTTTATCGCCCATTGGCAGTGGACCCTTGAGGTCCTCCTAATGGGCTTCTCCTCAGGGAATGCTGATCTTCAGCCATGCTTCCTTGAGATGAGCGTGTTCCTTCCATCTGTTTGTCCTCACTCTGTGTCAGAGCACCCGTTTTGCTCCCACAGTTGTCATGTACTCCTTCAGATTCCTGCTCTCACCCAAATTAGCTCCTCATGTTGAATTCTTTCTCAATATAGGCTTGCAACTGTATGACCTGCTGTCATGAAGATGGTTGAGATGATACTTTGTGGAGCTTACATGCACTGTCATTCTGATTTTCCTGGTTTGCAAATGAGCAAGTACTTGGGTTGGGTTGTTGGTAGCCTACACCAGGTGGTGCCGGGGGTGGTGAGGGCAGGAGCTGCAAGAGGGACAATTCTTATGGAAACCCCACTAGGAGATGACAAATCTGAGCAAATATGTCAACAAAAAAACAAGTATTTATTGCTGAGGCCGGCACTGGACATGGACCTCTCCACTTGTTGAGGTAGTTGTTTAAAAAGATATTCAGTCACAGGGAAAAAAGGATCTTGCTGAGACAATGATCTCATTTGTGTAGTGCCTGTTAGCCCAGGAGCAGCACTGTGCTGCTTCCAGAGGTGGCCTGGCTCCAGGAGCACTGTGTCCAGTGCTGTAGCCAAGGTAAGAAACCTCTTGGAGACACAAAGTTGAGTGGAGCTGAAGGGAGTCAGCTGGCTCTGCAGGACCCCAGTTGGGTGGTCCAGAAGTAGAAAAACATCTCTGTGTTTTTTCTTTGTGTGGGTAACCATTAATCCTCATTGTCTCAGGTGATGGAGAGCTGAATGTATCATGAAAGCATACGAAGTACTGTGCAAACAAAACCCCACAACATTTGGTACTTGTGTTTGGCCTTTGGTGTTTATCAGCATGCCTGACAACATCAACACATAGGAACTGTTCTTACATCCACTGATTCTAGTTAGTGCAGGCTTGGCTTTGGTTACAATGCTCTGTTTTGTTTTCCTTTCTTTTTTCTCTGCATTGACACCTTGATTTTTGCCTGTTGGTTGGTTATAGCTCTGCCAGAAGATACCTCTCTGGGCCAATACCTTCCAAGGCCCCTGGGGCAGTACGCAGTGAAAGAGCCAAGGCTGAGGGACGGCTTGGAAGATGTGGTAGAGCATGCAGGTGGAGCAGTGGGCAAGGGCTAGCCCAGGTGAATAGGAGCCAGCTTTCACCCTGCAGGCCAGCAGCTGGCGGCACTGACTGCACCTGCTGCTGGCTGAATTATTCCAGCTTCATGATGTTGGGTGCCTGCAGGAGCTGTGCTGGGTGGTGGCTGCAGTTTGCTCCCCTCCACCTTCCAACTTCTGACTGTTGGTGTGATGGTGGGAATTAATCTTGGTAGCCAACAAGAATGACAAGAAATCGAGTTTTGTTTTCATAAAATGGTGCTGCCTATAAAAGGCAGTGGGATCCCTGCCATTCTGGTTCAAGGTGAGCAGTCCAAAAGTCTGTCTGCCTTAGAGCTTCTCCCTGCTGTTGGTGCTGCACTTTTCCCCATCTCTGTACCTCTGTCGGGATCCTACAAGGAAGGTGAACATCACAAAGAGAAGAAATTCCTCAGTCTGAATGGGAGTCTCCCTGCAGCTTCAGACTGTGTTAAGAATGTGCCCAGTTCATTCACATTCTCTTTTCAACCTTTGATGTTTAATCTCAGTGCTGCCAACCAAACAGAGCTCCAACAAAGTACTTTCAGCTCCTTTTTCTGATGATAACCAAATATGTTCCTGAACTAGAAATTGAAAGACTGTGCTTGCTATGGCAAGCACCAAACTGCCTAGAGATGCCCATTTACCACAAAGGGTTTCTGGTGTTCAGTGTTTGGCATGACAGGCACACACTGGCATTACTAAAATTCATACAACTTCCTCTTTCAGTGTGGACAGCTTAGAAGTGACCTCATGGAAACCTCTCAAGAATTTCTAGATGGTTTCACATGGGCTTATCCCCATCGAGATGCAGAAGGCTGAAAGCCTGCCTTGTAGCCAGTGCCTTTATGGGCCCTCAACAGATGAATGCATCTGGTGTAGGAGAAGGAATTATTTGTTCTATCCCCACATTTCAGACATTTGGATCACATACCGCCTGATTTTGGCAATGTCTTGTTCTGCATCCAAAGCTGCTTTCCAGGCATTCTGTATAGCTCAGCATTACTCATCTGGGAGAAGCGAAGAAACCTGAGCAAGACTTTAACAGGGCCGGACAGAGTGATGAAAAAGTGAAATGTGACAACGTTGTATCAGCTCCAGTTGTAATAATTCAAAGCTCCTTCTGTCCCTGGGAGCTCACAGAGAGCTTGGGCAGGCTACCACCATGGCATGGCAGCTTCTCTGCACCCGGGAGATGGGTGTTTCTGGATGTTGGTAGCCAAATTTATGGCAAATCTGTGAATCCCAGCATAGCAAGCTGCACATGCAGAGTGGCAGGAGCAGAGAACATCGGTCTGTTTGGCCTGAATGTGGGTTTGATTAAAACTGCCTTGATTAAAATCCCCTGGCATCTGAGGCCTATGCGTCGGGGCTGCAGTGCAAAATGCAGTTTGTGACTGGATCCAAAAAAATATTTTGAAACTTTTTTGCTGATTTAAGGCCAGATTCTGTAATCTTCTCAATCATCTGCATTATACAAAGCCATGTACTGAGAAAGGTGAATAAGCTGGAAGGCTTAGTGCTTGTGTAGGAGAAAAAAGGAAGAAATCTGAATGCATGTTAAGAGTCGAATATTATCTGCACCCAGCAAAACAGATAGAAAATATCCTCCCTCTGTGTGTTTCCTAAGAAGAAGAAAGTTTCCCAGTAACCTTATCTTCTGGGTTGCAAATATTCAAGTTCACACTCAACAAGAAGACAGCACCTAGTAACTTCAGGAGGGAATGTGGACATCACTGCTGGGACTTTCCAGTTACAGAGCCATAGAAATGATGCCAGTGTTGTACAGTTGCTCTTCTCTCTTCTGAAGGCTTCTGAAATTGCAGCTCCTGGGCACTGTGCAGCCTGCTGGAGGAGGAATTATCCTCCATCTGTGTGTGAAAGCCCACGTGTAGTGGGGTAGGGTGAATAAGCCTTCATTTGCACACAAATGTCACAAATGGTCCTTCGCCGAGGAAGACAGCGGCTGCAGCAGGCTGTTCCTTCTGCTTAAGAAGAAGATAAGAAGTGAAAAATACAGGAGTGACGGGGAAACAAATTAATTGCAAGGCTCCTAATTAAAATCACTGAGAGAGGTATTGCGTTACAGTGCAAAGAAGCAGACAAATATGACCTTTCTGTGAACTTCTCAACCCTACTAGGAGCATAAATTTAAAGTCTCTTAGCAGAGAAGTGTTCTGGCACTGAACTGGTGTCTACAATCAGGATTTTGTCTGCAGGTATCAATGCACAAAATCTCTGCCTCGTGGAGCTCTGAGTCCCCCGGGGCTTCTTATGTTTTGCCTTCATTTGCTATAGTCCATGGCGGGGGGCTTCAGGGGCCTGGCCCAGCTCTGGCTTTCCCCTCTCCTCTGAGCCCGCAGCGTTTTCTGCATGCGTGGGGAAATGTCTTGCACGAAGGTGGTCGGAAGGGCCACAGAAATGCTTGCTGGAGATATATAACTGTTGTCTGCTACCAAGTGTCACAAGCAGTTAAGGCAAGCAATTTATGGCTCACAGCTCACACTTACCCCAGTAGGTTTCTGTCTCTGGCTCCTACCTGGCACATTGCAGCCATTCCTCCTGCTTTTGGACTTGGGGCAGGGCAAAAGGAGCACTATGAAACACATCTACTCCCTGTCTTTAGTGAAGGGTTGATTGTTGGGTTTTTTTTTTTGGCCCCATCATCATTAAGCAAATGCTTTCACTGAGTGACAGCTGTTTTGTCTCAGAAACGGGACACAAAATTTGCCTTTGTTTTAATCCTGGGTTGTTTATCATGGGGCCTAGAACCATATACCCATCACTTTCCAATTCCCTATCTCTCCAAAGCTTTGGGGTTGGGAAGGAGCAGGAAGAGGAAGGGTTTTCAAAGGGATGTTTCACTGTTAAAAGTTCAGCGTCGCTCTCATATGTGATTTTCCTGGTTGGCAGCTTTATGGCTAAAACCTCTGTTAAAACTGGTGCACACTGGTGATATCATGAACATGCTGCATGGTGTCTGATGTCCTTTAGCGACGGCAGATTTATAGCATTTTCCCTCATAAAAGCCTTCTCCCTTGCCAAAAGAGGTCCAGCTGGAGTTATGAAATCAGTAAACAGAGACCCTGCTGCAGTGGGGAAGCTTGGCCTTTGCAGCTCCCTTCATCTGCAGCGTGCAGCGCACACCAGAACCTTGCAGGCTAGAAGTTACACAGCGGTAAGCCATGAGGTACCCTTGGAAATACTGCAGAGATGTGGGATCTGGTAGTACCTGTGGCCCTTGTGTGCTGCTTAACAATTAGTAGGAAGTTCATCTGAAGTTATTATAATGCTACGGATTTATTAATGTCTATGCACAGGATGTAGTCAAAACCCCACCCCAATTGTGAGATATTGCTCCCTTGAAATTTGGCTGCCTCTAAATAGACATAATCCCTTCTTGAGTGTTTGGGAAGTGATTAGTGGAGCCTGGATGTTGCCATGAGCAAACCCTAGTTCATAATTCTTTCAACTGGAAACGTGTTCGGAGTCTGCCATAACTATCTGACCACTAATTGCTTTCGTGTTGCTCACTGTGAAATTGGTAGGCAATTAGGGAAATGGAGGCAGAGCCGATAGCAAACTGGTGCAAAATTCATCCTCAGAATGGTTGAAAACCAGAATTCCTCAGCTGAAATCCACGACTGTCTTGATGCAATGCAGAGAGGTTCCTCAGCAGTACATCATGGGGCACATCTGCCGTGCATCATTCAAGGTGTGTCCGTGGATGGGCAATTCCTGTGTCCACTGTGAGAGGGAGAGCCAGGAACTGGACTCAGCAATACCTGTGGGTCCCTTTCTACTGGAGATATTCTGTGATTTTATAACTCTATGATCTTTTTATCCATTCCCAGGCAGAGCTGCCTGTTGTAGTCCCAGGTACATGTTTCCCATGAGCACTCCAGCAGTCCAGCATCCTTGTAAGCAAGAGGGACTGGCTTTTGATTCAACACACACAGAAGCAAATCAGCAAGAACTGTTGATGTCGTTGCTGCTGAAATGCATTGTGTTAGCTCTGGATACGACGGGTGTGAGATCATAGAGGGGCCGATGTGGTCTGGTTGGTTGTTTGCTGTGGTGTTTGGGAGGATGTTTCTGTTTGGAAGGCTGGTACTTGAAAGACATTTTGGAAAAGATACATACAGCATCTGTAGCTGACACCCTGGCTTGAAGTCAAAGGAGTGAAAGGAAAGATGGAAAAGAAAACGAAAAAAGAGCAGCGAAGAAAGAAATGTCCCCTGTGAATATAGGATAAAAATCTAAAGAAACCCAGGGAAATCATTGTGTGTCGTAGTCTGGACAAAAGTTCTGGGAGAAAGTCAGCATTTTTCATTCTGACTTTACCAAGTCTTAGACTGACAGAGCAAGGGGGCTGTTCTAGTTGGCTTCATTTCTGCACGGACACATCACACCTGGCTCTGTGTTATTTGTGCTGACCTCCAGCAGCCATTTAAGTGGGGATTTAGGGACCAGATCTGGGAAAAAAGGAAAAAACAGAGCACGTTTGCATTTTGGCTTTGATTGCAGAGCCGGGCACAGAGCTGAGATGGGGTGGGCATTGTTCCCCTCCAGCAGCAGAACCCAGGGAAGACTGTGTGAGTCTCCATGCCAGTTAACGTTTGTATTTATTTATGCATTGCATTTAATTCTTTATTTTTTCTGCATGTGAATGTAGATTTAATGCTCTGCTCCAGGCAGTCATGTGTTTATCTATAGGGCTGCAAATGTTCAGGCTGACGATAGGTTTTAACCCCAAGTGGAAAGGCTGCCTCTAAGTCTGGTGCCATAGCGCTGAATCCCACCCATTTGAACACCAGAAGCTGCCAATGGCTTGGCCAAGGGGATAGTTGCTCCTAGGGACAATACTGAGGGTCACTGCATCCATGTCCAGGGATCACCTAGGGCCATTCTCCAGCTGATCTGGAGCTCTGAGGTGCTGTGCAAGTGGCCCCGTGCTACAATTTGTCAGCAGAAGTTGCTCGTGTAGAATGGAGTTAATGCGGCATTTGCACATTGTGCTCTTGCTTAGTCTCTGCTTAATGTTCTTGCTACTCTCAGCAACAAAACAGCCCCTGAGGGAAAGATGCCACCAAGTGTAGCAAGGGAATATCCCTGTGCGTGCTCTGGCTTCTGCTCTGCGCTGGACAAAAAAGGCAGGAAACCAAAATACTCTGTCCCAGAGCCATGTCCATGCCTTTGGCCCCATTCATTCACCACATGGAGTGCAAAAGCAACAGGGAGTCAGTGTGTCACCATTGTTCATTGTTAGCAGCTTCAGATCTGAAGCAGCGGATGGGGAGCCAACATCCCACTCCCATTTGCAGAAAGCCATCCAGTTCCATCTTTATTCATCGGCAACCGCAGGGATAACAAAGGGCGCTGCTGAAATCCGGCCATGTTGCAAGATCTGTGTGCAATCGTTGCAGAGCTAGTTGGGAAGGAGGAAAACAGGGTTTGGGGGAGGAAAACTTCAGACCTTTGTGTTGCTTGTTTCCCAGGGGTGTCGCAGCTGAAGGTGGATCCTGCAGGGGTTCACACGGTTTTTTGTGTATTGCAGAAGTTGGAGAAATTCTGTGAAGATGTCAAAGGAAAAAGAGAAAAAAATAACCACAAGCTAACCAGCCTGTCAGTGCATTCTGTGGTGAAAGGAAGGTGGGGCTGGGATGAAAGAGGAACAGCCATCAATTAAAGATGGGAGAAACAAAACAAAAGTTTTGAAAGAAAAGTTCTCATGATTGAAAATGGTACTTCCTGAATCTCCTAGTTATGGGAAAGCTCCTTTTTCAGAAACAAAAAGTTTCACACAGAATATTCCAAAAGGCTAGAGCTGTTTGCAGCAAATGAAGGTGATTCTCAGACATGTGTTCTCACCCTCTGTGGGGACAACTTGGTGCCCCTTTCCCCTTTGGATGCTGTTGGGTTTTGCTGGATGGCCACCAAATGTGAGCTCTTCCAGCATGAGGCCATGGTCAGCGAGAGCTGACAGCTGAAGTGCGTTATTTATGCTCAATGTGGTACCACATCTTTCAGCATCTGGAGCCAGGAACTCCAGATGTGGCTCCGAGCAGCCCTTTCTGGAGGACACACCATGCACATTGCTCTCCCCATTGCCTCTCCATGGAGAACCAGAACCACAGCCAAATGGGAGACCTTGAATGTCACTCTTCCATCTGCGCTATTGATGGTTGGATGTAAACACAGCCTGTGGGGGTGAAGGTGACTGCCAAGCCGTGCAGAAATTGCACGTTGCTTTCATTTTGCCGCACCCCTGTCCCCCCTCATCCTTCCCATCCAGATGCTGCTTTTCATGCTGATGCGAAAGAGGTTAATATTTCTGACACGAATCGATAATGTTGGACATGGAGCTCATTCCTTGGCAAATCAATGCGAAGGAAGTAAACAGTACGTGTTTGTTTTGACTTTCTTCCCCCTTAAAGTCTGGTTTATTTTAGTAGATGGTCTTTTGATTTCATTAATTAAAATATGGCTGGATAGGGAATGGGAATGAATACAGAGGGCTTACAACTGATATATACAAGAGGGGAGGAATATCCTTTGTCTTCCTATTGCCACTAGGGATATTGTAAGAGGTGAAGTAGATCTTCATCTCCTGGCTCCCTGGCTGCAGGGAGGAGAGGTTGGTAATTTTAGCTCTTCACGGTGCTTTACCAGAATTGCAGGTTGAGATTTGAGGTCTTTAACAAAGCTGGATTAATTAATGATAAATATAACATGGTGAAGATAAGATATAGCAAAATAAAGCAAAGTAAAGCAAAAATATATGCTACAAATTAATTATTACAGATATGTTCTAGCATGGCTCCTTTTTTGTTACCAAAACGTTTGGGAACTTTCTTTGATCTATTTGTATTTCAGCAAATATTAATAAACAACTGAGTTTTCAGCTTGTGGACCATTTTTGAATTGGTTGCTCTGATTTTTCTTAACACTTTCACCAAAAGTGGTTCACTATGCTGTTGCATTGTCAAGACAATTTGCCCAGCTCCTACCCCACGTGCTCTGCTGAAATTGAATTTCCGAACCATTGGGGCTGCTGGCTGCCAGGGATCTCCATGCACAGGAAAGCCCAGCGACAGTAGGGCACTGGCAAACCTCACATTTCCCCTCAATATGTGGGGTGAAGACCAAACCCATTGCTTCTGGCTTGAATGTTGGAAACATTCAGTTTTCTCCCCAGATTTTCTGTTGTGTTCAATCTGTAGGAAAGTTTTGCTCGAGGAAGGAAATTGCTTTCTGCCCTCCCCAAATCTCCTGCAAAATGCTCACTCTGGTTTTTGCTGGCTTTCCTCAAATGCCATTCTGAACAGGGCTGGTCTTTAGCATGTCTCTGGGTTTTCCTGAACTTGAGAAGAAACGTTGTGGAGTGCTTACGTACACCATGCCGCTCACTGGAGTCAGCTCACCGTGTGTTTCCATGACAAGAAAGAGATTTTATGAGCTACACTAGCTTGGGAGCCAGCTGAATTTGCAAATCCCGTCACGATGAGATTTGCTAGACAAGCAGACAGACTTTCTGAGTATTTTTCCAACTCGGGGTTTCCTGCTGGGTGCCGTTAAGTGGCAGGTACAATGTGGGGATGGCTGGGTAACGCACAACGCGATGCTTTGTTTGCTGCCTCTCTGGGATGATTTATGCTTTGCTAGGAAGCTCCACAGAGCTCTTGTGCAACTGGAGGTCTTAAATGTGTCGTAAATTGCTTTAAAATGAAAGGAAACCTGACTTTCCGTATAAAAAGAGTTAGGACTGTAATTTATTGCTGTAAACAAGAATAAGAAGATAAAAAAATTAATTAGAAAAGAAAATGTCAAGCTCTTTTTGTTCAAAATCTGAGAGGACCTGAAGTCAATTGTTTCCTCCCGTGGAAGGTCTGGTTTCCATCAACCAGGCAGAAGGGCTTTTGTTTCTAGCAGTCAAATCAACAGGCCAGTAAGAGAAGCTTTGAACTGCAATTTGTCTTTATGTATTTTGAAAATGTTCTCTCGATGTGTTTACATGTTGGCTGGGGTGCTTTTGCCCAAGTCAGCTCTTTCTGGGATGATTAATCAAACGATCAAGTCTCTGATTAATCAAAGCCCCTCCTGACAGCGCAGTCCTTTCTTTCAATCACCTGCTGAGTCTCTACAAAAACCAAACAAGCAAATGATTAAACCTTTTTTTTCGAAATAGGAAAGAATGAAAGAAAGAAATCACAAAAAAGTCGGCGTGTCTTGCAGATTTGGCACTTTCTGAGGTACATACCTCAAGGAGAGAGAGATCTTGGACTACATTTGTGATGCAAACTGGAACTTTTGGCTACCAAATGCAGGATGTGGTGTATCCTGTTCAAAGAGGCACATATTTCGCATGTTTGTGTTGGCTCCTTTCAATCAAAGCATGCTGTGATTCAGCTACACTAAAAATTAACAATCTATGTTATAGCCATGTATTACATTACTCCCCATTTTTTTGAAAAATCTTTTCCAGAAAGACATCTTCTAAAGAGAAGAGAAGGCAGGTAACAAAACCCTTGCAAATGTTTTCATAGTAATTATTTGATGGCAATCAAATCATGGCACTTTAAAAGATCAGCTGAAATATCTGTAAATATTTTCTCATCTCCATTAGAGTGGTACGAACTCCTAATAAAATGCATCTGTCTCCATTTCTGCATTAAATTGGAGGTATATTTTTATGCCAATGGCTCTTTGGTGTCATTACAAATAGCACAGAAGAAGAAAAAGAGTTAAAATAGAGGTTGCTGTCCCACAGCAACTTGGGACTTTCATGAAACTGGCTTTGCTTGTTTGTTTATTTTTATTTTTTTAACGAAGAAAACAGGCTGCATTAGATGGGTTGATTGTAACAGTGATGTCAAAAATCAAAGACTGACATCTCCTCCATGACTGGCAACACCACCTCAGTCTGCTGATACCTTTATCAGTGCTCCAATACTGTCTTCCTTTTGGCTTCTAGGATTTCAGGCTGCTGTAACATTTTTCATTCAAATGTATTTTACAAACCAATGAATGAGGTGCTACTGAGGTGATATCTGAATACAATTCACTTTGTTTTCAGGTAAAAGCAGCCTCTTGGAAGGTTTGGAAAAGGCATCTGTGCGCTGTGAACACTGACCACAACCTTGAGCTGCTCTTCCAAGTGGGGAACCACGTTATTTCCTCCAAAGCAATCCCACCTGCTTTTGCAAATTGGATTACGGGGCTCCCTCACTGCGTGTGCACATAAAATGCCCTGGGTTAGCCAACTGGGCAGGAGCACAGCTATTTTTGCAAACTCCATTTCAACCTTGTTGGTAAATGTCCAGATTTCACCCAAGTTATTCCATACTCCTGCCTTATGGGTTCCTCCATCAGCCTGCTGTTTTGTTGCCTCTCCACACCTATTTCTAAATCACTAATTACTCTTCTTGTACACGCTGATGAACCAAATACGATTGTTTTTTCCCTTCCCTAGAGTGGCTATAAAAATCCAGAGTTGGCTTTGTTTGCTGAAGTGTCCCTTGGAAAGGATCGAGCCCAGCACATCTAATGACATTGTCTTAGTATTTCATTTTCAGCAAGCATTTCTGAAGAACCCCCACTTTGTTTCAGGCAGAGCTCTTTCTTTCAGATAATGCGGTTTGCAAGCTTTGTAAAAACCCCAACATCATGTTTCTTTCTTCGTGGCCTTTAGAACAAAGTGAACCAATATTCATGCTTCTAGTTGCAAAACTTACCCTCAAAAACAAAACGTAGAAAACATGTTTTTCTCCCTGCTTGGATTTATCTTATTCTGTTTTCAATAACCTGTGCCTGGCATCTTGGGCATTTCTCACCCTAAAGAGGTTTGAGGACATGAGAAAAACAGAACACCAGGAAAGAAGAAGCCAATGTACAAATCCTGAGAGAAATGGTATTCCAAGGAGTGAGATGGCATAAAGAATTCTCTCAGTTGTTCTGGAGAAAGAAACAATTGCAAGTCAAGTTGTGGGTGAGAGAAGAATACAACACCTAATGTCTTAGAAATAACGAATCCCTTCTAAACTTGATCATGGAAGAGGCTTCGATGGCTGGCAGATTCCTGAAATCAGCTGAAACTATCTTCTTTGTGGATATCTTTGGCTGTACACCTAAGCCCTGATTTTAGCAGGAGATGAGCTCTCAGCTACTCAACTCAGAGAGAAAAAATATGGAGAAGTAGATAGAGACATATAAACTAATGCTGCTAACATTAATCTGCTGTAGTAAAAATACTGAGCAGCACTTTCTCATTCTGTACAGTTAAAATATTTAAACAAAAGGGGAAAATTCATCTTATTCTTGGCACAGATCTTATCCATTTTATTACTCTGTACCTCCAAATATGCTGAGATGCCAAGTAATTTCCAGTTTTTATCAAATTTTAACTTTGGAGCATGACTTTGGGATATTATGTTCAGAAGTGCGTGGAGCTTTTGAAGCAAAATTTCCCTGGATTTAATACATCCCTTTCAGAGCGTTGCCTGTAGATTGAAATTCATTCTGAGCCAGTAATACTATATGTTATTTCTAAAACTCCAAAGTTTATAAAGCACATAATGAAATTTAAGTCTTCAGCCCAGGTGGAATCATGAATTAGCATTAAGTTCTCTGTGAGCAGCAGGGCTGATTGCCTTCTTCATGCTTTTGCATCGTTCCAGATAGACCAGGGGCTGTGGCATAAAGCATCAGCAGAATTGTGGCCACCAAGGTCATCACCCGCTTCCTTGGCAGGGTGAAGATGCTCCCACTGGAAGTGTGGGGGCAACATTGGCTGTGCCCTGGAGATGTTTTCTCATAGGTCATTTCTATCTGTAAATGAAGAGAGGAACTCCTTATGATGCAGTTGTTATCTGGACCATAGCAATAGCACAACATCTATCACGGCGATAAGTGAAAAAGAAATGATAAAAAGCACGGTTGTTATAAGCCATTATGATTATCATTCTTTATTTAGGAAATCTGCCATCTCAGATCTTCCAGCCACGTCTGTACTCATCTAACTTTATCGGATTCCAAAGAACCAAATAGTTTAAATTAAACTAAACATGCTAAAACTGCACTGCTCATGTTGTTCTCCTGGATGCAGGACAGCATGAGATTCCCTATAGTTTCTTTTGCAATGTACGTGTTCTGCTGGATACTTTTCTCTCCAGCTCTGTGCTAGGTAAGGCAAGATAAGAACCTAAACTGAACTAACTCCATCCCTTGTGATAAGGACAATGCGAGAAAGAAAGCCACAGTGGGAAGAATTAAGCTGTTAATACTTTTAATACTGTTAATGCTCATTGTAGCCATATTACACCGAAGAAGGGATGCTGAAGAGCACCATCCAAATGGCCAGAGCTCAGAGCAGACTCACGGCCGTTGGGGCCAGGTGCACCCTGAGGATGGCTGAGCTGGCTGTCAAGGCAGAGCTGTCAGAGCAGTGCAGGCACTGCCAGCCAGGCAGCCCTCGGTAGCTGCCCCGCGCCTCTGGCTGTGTTTGCTCACACAGTCGCTGCTCCTCTGTATTTCAGGTGGGTCTGGCTCGCCAGAAGGAAAACTATTTATGTAGCATGTTATGGAGGTGACACGCTCTTTGCCCTTGTTAGGAAATGTTTGCTTTTCCCCCTGAATCTAAACCAAAAGTCACACTGGTTGAAGGAACACAAATGCTCTTTTTATATGGGAAAATGCATAGCAGGAGTCAGGCACTTGCACCAGGTAAAGCTGGGATGCAGGCTGGCACAGCAGGGAAGGGAGCAGGAATTCCAGCTAAGCTGTGACTAATGGGCACTGCGTGCCACAGGCATCGCAGCTGCTGACCCCTAGAACATCCCGTGATCAAGGAGCTGGATTTCAGAGAAGCAAAGGTTCAGGTGCAATGATCAGGAGCTTTTTGGTAGTCAATGCTTTCTGACTTAGATCAACCTGACAGTCAGAAATTTGGCCTTAGTGCTTGTAGGTACAGGCAGAGTGTATTCCATACCTATTAGCCACTTTTCCTCCCAGGATCTGGCTTGCTCTTGGGGCTCTGCTACATGGTGGTTTGCATGCAGGTCCCTCACTGATCTAAGCCTGATCTGCTTTATATTCTGTTTTCACACTTGAGAGAGCAAGCACCAGGATTTTGTGAGCCCAGAGCAAAAGAATTAAAACAATGGAAGCGTTCAGAGCTGTTTCCTTTGGAGATGTTCGCCGCTGATTAGATCTCGCTGCACAGCAGGTAGCCACCTAGCAAAGTGCTTAGCGAGAGCTGCCTCTCCCACCGGGGCGAGCAAGCAACGCCAAGGGATTTTTAATTCCATCTGTCACACACACAACGTTTTGCAAAGCTTCCAAAAATCACATAACCCCATGCCCAGTCCCGGCTCTGAGAGCGGAGTCCTTTTGTTTATTGTCTTTGGGCCCTGTGTGCCTGCAGCTGGGCTGGTGGCAGCAGCAGCCCCCCCAGGCCCCCTCGGTGGGGCCAGAGATGCCCAGGATCTTCCCACACCCAGCGCGTGTTTCTCGCTGGGACAGCAGCAGAAGGTCACAGGGATCCCTTCCCTGTGCCTGTGCTCTTCTTGGAGCCTGGTGACAGCCACCCTCTGTCATGTCCCCTGAGAGCTGGGTTCTTCCCACACTGCCATCACTGGAGGGCTCGCTTCATGGACTGTCGAGCGCAATGGCATTTCTCATGGCCAAAGTCATTCCCACATCCCACAAGCTGGGATGTCAGATCCCAGAAAAATGGTCGTGTCTTAGACTGGTACCACCTTTTTTTTTTTTTTGCCTGCTGCTTCTCCTCCTGCCATAACATCTGTGTCGCAGCAATGTGAGTGCTCTCAGAGCGGTATAAGTCCACTGGGATCACATCCTTCCTCCAGTTGTGACTGAAAGTCTGAAGCAGAGAGTACCTCTGAAGTCAGTGTGTGCCGTAAACGTGTGGCAGCAGCTGAGGGAAGAGGAATGCCCCCCAGGGATGCAGCAGGCTCACATCTGCTGCTCCCCAGCGCCCGTACCCACGGCACGGAGCTGCCATGCAGCAGTGGCACGCATCTGCGGGAAGGCACCTGGCACAGGGGGCTTTTTCAGCTCCTGTTTTCCTAGCTAGCCATGCCAGCAGACATATTTGTGTTTATTGCAGGGGCTGGGAGTTTCTGCAGGTGCTAATTATTGGCTGTTCCTCCTCCACAAGGCAGTCTATGTGCCAGCCACCCTCACCCTGCTGCAAGGGGCTGGCCCTTTGCTGGCCCTTCTCCTCCCGAGGGTCACCGGGGGGCTCAGCCCTCCCCAGTTTGCTTTCTGCAGGACATTTGTCTTACAGCACCCTGTGTGCCAACTCCAGGGATTGCAGGTTGTTCTTATACAATGTGCAGGGTCTACAGGAGTGACGAAATCCAGAATGCAAACTGGGGTTTCTCACATCTGATGGCTATCGGATAAGGAGAAACAACTTCTGGCTTTCTTCCGCCCTCCCTGTTCCCAAACAAGAAGCATTTATTGTACAGTTTTAATTAAGATTTAGGCTGATAGAGCAAAATTGCTGCCTCTCCCTGTACTGCCTTTGTTGAAAAGACAGCTGAATACAATTACTAAAGGAAAAAAATTGCCTTGATGATATACTATTTATTTTTTAACTGTGGCCTTTCCTGGTGTCCAGTTAAATAATAGAACGTAAATCACAGTGGCCTAAAGGCTCAGGGCATGATTCTCTGACAGGTGGCCTCAAAAAGGCAGAGGACTGAGAAGATTCCCACAGTGTGGCTAAAATTGTCACGTTTTAACTTCGTGAAATTTATGTGAACAAGAAAGTCTCGGAGACTTTGCACCTGAAGCTATAAACCGGCCCTTGCTCCCTTGAAACACGGCCAAGGCTTGTTGGAAATTTGGTCCACCTCAGGGACCATCATTTGAACTGAAGGAGAAAAGCCAAGCTGAGGCCAGCTCTCCGCTTTCTGGGAGTGGATGTGCAAGGTTTGTGTTGCTTTTCTCACAGGTACGGTGTGGTTGTACCTCCTGGTTGGAAAGGTTTTATTTGGTATGGCCCTGACTCTCTTCAGGAGATCCACAGCCACACGTTTTCACTTAAAGAAATGGCAAAACCAGTCATTTTCCAGGAAAACCTTCCCATTTGCTGAACCTTTTTCTGTGTTCCTTTGGGAGGAGAAGTTAGGTGTCCTAGGACATGTTAATTTAAAAGTTTCTTTAAAAAAATACTGAATTGTTTTTTGTTACTAATCAATAGTGTTCCCAAGAAATATTAAAAAGAAATGCGTATGATTCTTCATGATTTATTTCTTGTGCTTTTTAGATCAACACTAGCCATTTTCAATAGTGCTGTACGACCAAGTTCAGTACTAACATGCTGCAAGCTAAACATTGACTGAAGTACTTCACTAAACCAGGGACTGGAGCTTCCTAAACACGGGTGCATGCATACTCTACCAGCCAGCCACAAGATGTTTTTGCATCTATTTATGTCCCTTTTTCCTCTAGCGCAGAACGCGATGCCAAGATATGTTTTCCTAACTTGCATCAGTCTGCCTCACAGTGAGATCTCCCCTGCTCCCATCCCCATTACAGCCAGCACTTTTGCTTTCGTTTAACTCTTTAATGGAACATTTTTCCTCCTGTGTTTTGTGACGTTGAGCAACATCCCCTTGGCTGTGACTGGGGCCATTGGGCACCGTGGAGGAGGAATCCCAGACATGTCCCGCTGCTGCTCAGCCTGCTCACTATGGCCATCCTTTGGGCATCTGTTTGCACCTCTTCCTGCTGTTTTTTTGGATGGAAACAATTTTTTCTGTCCTACCATGGCACTTGGGTTGCAGGGTTGTTTTTCCCTCTCCTTCTCATCGTGAACCTTAGGCCTCAGTTGAAATGAATGAGTGGGAGAGAGAAGGGAGGAGAATAAATACCTTACAGTCCCCTGGAGAGGGAAATTCTCGCACTGCCAGTGCTCCAGGCTCAATTCCCAGCTCTGAAGGCTGTGCCTTTCGCATCCCAGCTGGCTTCCCCACCCCAGGATGCTCTGCACTGGGGTGAGCACTTACTCCCTTTCCGTGCGTGACCACAAACTCCTCATTGCATTGGGAGCCTCCAAATGGCTTCCATCTCACTGCATTGGTATTTTTCCACCTCCAAAAACATTTCAGAAGATCCTTCCAGCCCATTCTCTTCTGTGGCTTTTAAAAGCATGTCTGTCATTGTAGCTGTTTCAGTAGCTGGTCCCATCGGAGTGGGTTCAACTCTACTGATTCCAATGGCACCTAGTTTGCATGAGTGAGTGTTTTCATGCATACAGATACATGTAATGGTTTGGAAGACGTTTATGTGCCTGACGTAATTAAATCCAGTGGTTTTGTGTTCCTTCAGATTTGGACAGTGGAGATATTGTGAGAATACCAGATCTTTCTTTATGGAAGAGCATTACAGAATTTAATAAGAAAACAATAACCATTCTTAGGCTTTGGAGCCTTTTGAATAGGATTTAAAAGTGAATTACATCATAGCAATTCTATAGAAAGTCTTAAAAAGTCTTCACAAGAGGGGATCATTCTCTATCAAATTTTAAAGATTATGCAGCCATTTCCATAGATTATTTCATTTCTCTCCAATCCTACTGATTGCACTCCTATTAATTTCTGTGAGGCTTTCCCATATGGCACATATTATTTGGTCCATAAAAATGCTCCCTGAGGCAAATCAGGCTATGAAAGATGTACAGCCTGAGTTCAGCCCAAGGAAATCGCATCAGCTTCATTCAGGCCTGAGCCAGGGCTGAAAAACTTTGGGGCTTCCCCCGTGCTCCTGGTGATGTGCTTACCCATGCTCAGGGACCCTGGGTGGCAGCTCTCCATCCAGCCCCAGTGCCCCGTGAAGCCTGTGGGGTTAAATAACATCATTTGGCATTAGCCTTGGCCAGGAGCAGTCTGACCTATTGACTTATCAGCAGCAGATCTCCAAAGAGCTGTATCAGCAATTGCTGCTGAAGGGACTAAATCTTCCGGGCTTGCATGTCTTCCTTGGCCTTTGGGATACCAAGGGAGCACTTTCTTGCTTGCTGCTGATGCTCTGTGGTGGGTTGGTGAGATGCCTTTCTGTTTTCACCTTACCATTGACCTTATGATTTATTTTGTTTAAACTAAGCCTACTGAATTCCAACCTTTCTTGTACAGCCCGGCGCAACCTGCAATATAACCTTACACCTAATTAGGTAAGCACACCGTAAGGCTTCGCTTTCGTTCATTTTGCGGTGATTTATTTTTCTTCTCATACCCTTATGAAAGTGGACACCACTGGTGGATGATGGGGTCAGGCTTCACCTTCTCTTGCTCGAGCTTAAGTAAGCAAATGTCTTTGAGGGGACTTCAAAGCAGGGGAACGAGAGAGGGGCAGCTTTTTAGCCCTGTAACTAATAGCCTGGCATGTTGAGATCAAACCTGAGTGTGATGCTGAATGTGGAGGCCACTTGGATATACCAACGTGTAACAGCCCGAAAAAAGGCAGGATTCAGGCATCGACCGGTAGAGCCACACTGCTGCCAGTGGACCAAGTTTGGTTTCCAGAGCTGGAGATCTGTTCCTTAGTTTGTTATTTGAGATTTTAAAGTTATTCAGTGTGGGAAGTAATGTACACCAGCCTGATTACATTGCACATGGAGTGGCCAGGCCCTTGATTTTGATGCAGCTATGCCATGTTCTTCCAGAAGAGCATCTGTCCCCTGCATGGACGTTTAGAAGCCTGGCTAGAAACCTCGTAACAGTGGGAACTTTTATAACAGCACAAATAATTTACAGCAAGGCCTTTGCCATTATTATTCTGCTACGTTTCTTTGACATATAAAATTATTTTATATTGCATATTTTCCCATGCCCTTTCCCCACTTACACTGTCTGCCTCAACTTGTTGCTAATGACGTTTGTTGACAAGCTCAGCGCATTTTGATAAGTCTTCTGCCAAAGCATCTCTAATAAAAATAAGAAGAATGACAAGTGGAACAGCACAAAAAGGATTCCAACAGCAACAACTGAAGGTTAAAGCAGCATAAAACAGGGGGAAAACATAACAAAAACAGAACACAGAGAGCCCAGATTGCATTTGTTAAGAACATTTAATGCTTAATTTTGTTTTATAGCTCTGGCTCTCAAGTTCTCTGCACAACTTAGATTCCCATCTTTCACAGTTGCATGAATCTGCCTTCAATTCCCCTTGAAGCAGGGGCAACTCTGTATTTTACACTTCCAGTTTTTGGCCTCATCTATGTTTGGTCTTCTCAGAGCAGGAGTGAAGGCATGTCTCTGTCCTTGGAAACATGAACGCAGAAGGCTGCTGTTCACAGCCCCTCAGCACAACTCCTTTTGCTGCTGCCAAAGGGCACAGATGCAGCAGTGGTGAGGTGGGACAAACACAACGGAGGGAATGTGGCCAAGCATTCAGGAGATTTCCTGCTTTGGCATATCCAGCTCTGCACCAGCTTGGGATCCTTACATTGTACCTCTGCACAGCTGGGGAGAGCAGCTGTGAAGTTGCTCCCAGGGTGAAATTCCCAAGCATGGCACCAGCTGTTCCCAGCATCTGAGCAGGAGGTGGGAGCAAACCTCGGGTTCTGCACCTCAGTCCATGTACTCCATCCTCCTTCCATCACTGCTTAATTGTGGAGGAGACTTGGGATTTCTCAGCTCTGTGGCTCTCCCTCCTCCAAGCAAAAGAGGAAGCTCAGTCCTGAGAGTGTGACTTCATCTGTGTTTGGACTTCATTGAGACGTGATGCTGCAGTTGTTAAATGATGGCCACAGAAGAGAACAGTCCATCAGGATGGTTGTATATGTCTTAGGACTGCGGTCAAGGTGGAATGTAATATACAGAAAATAGCCTGTTAGAAATTCTGAGGCTTTCTACAGAATTTAATAAACTGTTTCAGCTGTTTTGCTGGGTGCCTTGACAACCTTTTCAAAGACACTGGAAGACCAATGTACCTAAGTAGCTTTAAAGCCCTTGGCCCAAGATCTGGTCCGAGCACAGCTGCGTCTAACCCCACCGTGAGAACCAGAAAGTGACTGAATTCTCCATTTGTTAGCGTTGAGAAGGTCTGTTTTTGGCACTTCTCCACTGTGAAAGTCCCTCTTTGGAGCCAACCCCATTTCAGGAACTAGGGCTGAGGTTACAGGTGTTCCCAGGGTGGCGAGCAGGTGGCCTGCATTAGGGGACAGCAGCAGCTGCAGGGAGGGATGGCCTGGCTGGTATGTCCTGCATGGCCCGGTGTTATCCCTGCTAACATTATTCTGTGAGACAATTTTAGCATCCTGAGGGAGAACCACCACTTGGAAACATACTGTGATGCCTTCCAGTCAGGAGGGAAGGATTAGGGGAAGATCGTATCTGGATTCCTCTCCCTGTGTCACAGAAGATATTTTTGTGCCCTTGAAGTCAGCTGGAGCTTTTGCAGAGGGGGAGACTCTGCTCTCTCCTGGAGGGGATTTTCCAGCATTGCCCACATCAGTGGTGTAAATAACTACTTCTGCTTGGCCAATAATGCCCCAATGGGACTTTTCAAACTTGTTCAAATGAGTTCATTGTTTTTAAGAGAATTTAGGTACTCAATTTCTCCCAGGAACTGAGCTCCTGAGCACCTCTAGCAGCCTGTCCCCAGCTGCCACTCATGGCCCATGGGGCCTATGTCCAGAAGTCTTTGGGGACATTGGGAAGTCTCAAGCCCTACCACCAAGCTGTGGGTGACTGGATCCTGTGGAGAAGCCAATCCATGTGAGATGGTTCCAGCTTTCTGAGGGACCTCATGTGGTAGCTGGGATGCAGCATGGCAGGCCAGAGGAGTAGACCTTGCTCATAGACACCGTATTCAAGATCTGAGGGTTTTTTGTTTTTTTTTTTTTAAGATGGAGGTGACATTTGGGAAATACCCATTGATCTCAGATGGTCTGGAAGGGTTTTATAGCCTAAATGTCACACATGGTGCCCTGGGATGGGACTGCGTGCATCCAGCAGCTTGGTGGGTAACAAATCTCAGTGCTTCCAAAGGCCGATGTTGTCATGGCTTGGATTGTGGCACCAGCACCTGGAGGGCTGGCAAGGGTTTACCTCTGCCTTCTTTCTCCCAGCTCCTTGGGGGAGATCTAATGATCAATCTCTATCAGGTCTCATTCCCACCCATCAAACTCTACAGTCCTTTCTCCTGCCTTGGACTGTGCATCTCGGCTGCAGGGCACCCAGGTTTGGGCCCCAGCACCTACCATGAGCGTGGTGCAGTGCTTCCTCCCTTCGTCCCCTCAAAATGGGTTGGTTTGGTTCTTTTGCAAACTCATTTCAAATGCACTCATTTTTTTCCCCATGAAAATAGAATTGCCAAAAGAAGGGGGAAAAAAGAAGCAATATTTCAATGTGATTGAATCAGAAAGCTTCCTCTGCTTTTTTTTCTTTAATTATTTGTAAAATCTCCTTGAAAAGTCCTCTGAAAAATTTGATTTTAAATCTAAAGTTTTTTTTTTTTTTTCCTGGAATATCCTTCAATTTTCCCTACACAACCAAGTATATTCCCCCTGCCTTCCTTCTAAAAAAACTCTGTAAGGAAAACAAATAATCTAATTTTGGGGTTGAGCAAAGCCATTGATCAGTCCTAGCAGAAAATGCTTCACGCTTCTCAGTTCTCCTAGGAAAATCTCTTCTTTTTTTTCCCTTTTATTTTTTGTCCCACGGTTTTTTTCCTTTGTTCCATGAGGTCGACTTGGGACAATTCCTCCCCTCCCCACTTTTCAGTGTTACACAAGTGGACCAGAAAAAACAGCCATTCAGCTGCTCTAACCGCAATCTAAATGAGAATGAGAAGATATTTCAGCTGTTACTCTTGGTTTCCATTTTTCTGAGTTTCTGGCTCAGTAGCTCCCAAAACCTATTACACTAATTGTTCTTTTCCAAAATCCGACTGTCAACAAAAAGCGGGGAACCAGCCTCACATTTACAACTGGAATTTCCACTGCTTTGGGTTGTTCCTGGCTTTGATTTTCACAAACTCGTTTGCCCTCCAAGAAGTTTGAAATTTTGTGATATTTCCCAAACTGAATTTCAGTCTTGTAAACTCTTCATCTGACAAACACGAAATTCATTATCACAGATGACATTTGGTGGTGGGGCAGGGGCAAATGTCTTCCTCGTTACGTTGCTTCCAGTCTGCGATGAGGTAATTAAGGTGTTTATGTGGAGGTAGGAGGGAATCGATACGAGGTCAAGCCAACTGTGTGAGCTCTTCAGTGCAAAACCACCTTCTCAGGTTTCCACCGGATCTTTTCTTTCACAAATATGCCTAATGCCTGCCCAGAATGTCCCTTCTCCAGCCGGAATTAATCTTATAAATGCAATGCACTCTGTCAAAGGGAAGACTTAATGTCAGTAATGAATAAATAAAGTCTAATCGGTGTTTATCTACGTTTTGTAGACCAGTAGACCGCACTCGGAGTTTATGGGATAAATCAGGTGCTTAAAACTAAGCACATGCTTAAGGGCTCTCTTAAAATACAGCCCAAGTGCTACTGCAGATTGAGGAGTGACTTAAGTTTCCCTGGTTGAGAGGAATGGGAACCTCTTCTTGGATTTAACCCAGTGGAAGCTGAGCTAAGCCCAAGCAAAGCCTTTATTAAATATTTTGTTCTATTTTCCCTCCAAATTTCTCTTTTTCCCTTTTTTCTCTCCCCTTGTCCAGGGGCTTTGATACAATGGAGCAACTGAAAAGCCCTGGTAATTGCTCGCAGCACCATCCCTGTGCCCGCATCCCTACCAGCCTGATTCTGCTCCCAGTGTGCTGGGTTCAGGCCTGCCTTTCTTTGTTCTTTCTTCTTGTTTTTATTTTATTCTATTTATTTATTTATTTTTGTTTGCAGAATCAGTAAATTTATTTTCAAGAGCAGGAATAAGGCTGTGGATGCTCCTGGCTGCTGCTCTCCCTTTGCTACCGCTCCTCCCTGTGTAAGTGTAGCAGGGTGTCCAAGAGCTGAAATGGAAAGCACATGGCTTTGTGACTTTACAATTGAAATAACGAAATGTAATATGACAGAAGAAGCATGTTGTTTACAGAATTATGGATTTCAGTGAAGGACATGCCTACCAAATCATAATTAAACTACCATAATGACCTCCAAGTTTCATTTGTTGGGCTGGGGGGAAGGAGGAAAATATAGATATTTTCAGTGGGTCCTGCTGAAACAATTTATTGAGCCCAACAGCTGGTTTTAATGTGCTGATGAGCTGGGAAAACAGTCAGAATTGTACTCCAGTCAAGTGACTGTGTAATATCTAAGGGCTGAACCAGACCAAGATCTCTGTCGTTTTATTTAATCTAATGAATAGTGTTTTGTAACTGAAAAACATTATTGTCCTGCACATATGTTACATGCACACTTCACTAATAAAATCCACAGTGCCACCGGTGGAACAAATGAAAGCACTTTGATTTATTTCACTCTTTTCATTTTTTTAAAGACTTCTTCAGAATAAAACAAATATTTGGCATTTAAATCTTCAGCAACATTTGTACGGGCTATAGGGAGGAAACCTACGTTCCTTGAAATACAAATATTTTTTTTCAGGAAAAAAGTTTTAATAAAATTATTTTCTACCTTTTAAAATACATTTTAGGTTTTTCACTGCAGTTGCCTTTGAAGTCCGAGACACAAAAACAATCATCTTTAAAATTAGCACATAAAATTAATGATTGCTGGAGTTGGCAGGGTCGCTGGAAAACCAGGACTCTTCTGGCATTTTCATTTGGAAAAGCTTCAAAGCTGCTGCCTGTGTTTGACATTAGAAGCAAGAGCTGAAAACTGAGGGAGAAAAGAGGAAAATGGCTCCCAAATATCAGGTGCAGAGCGAATGTCAAGGGACAGAACACCCTGTGCTGTGTTTGTGGTTTAGGCACATGGCTTCAAGCAAATTTTCTTGCCATCCTCTGAGGAGGAGATTTGGTTTATTTACTCTTGTTTTTCTTTAGCATTTATAGATGAAAACAAATGAGGGAACTAATTCTGGGGAGCGGTGGAGGAAGCCACTGATACAACCCTACACAACAATCCAGTTGCCATACCTACCCCTGACAAAACACACACGTATAGGAATGACCAGCTTGGTTTAAGAAGTAACAGCTGGATTTGGCTACACTTAAGGATCTGAAAGCTGTTCCTTCCTTTAGAGGCATGCGTTTGGCCACCAATCCTAGGACCAAAGCTAGCAGCCCAAGCATTTTATTGTATTTTTTGTTTTCCCAGCAACATTTATGAAGCAAAATTTCAGGGGAGCAAAGGACATGGAATTACCGCTTTATGCCTTCGTTAGTGGAAAATTAAGTTTTCCCTCTCCTGTGAGAAGCCAGCCGGGTGTGGGGTGGTGATGGAAGACAGCTGCAAGCGAATGTGTTGAGTGGATTAATGAATGCACTGTGTGATGGTGGAAAAAGAGTGGAGCTCTGCAGGAAGGACTTGGTTATCGCGGGTTGAGGAGGCTGCGAGGAGGTTGGTGTGGGCTGCCTGGAAGTCCCGCTACAAGCTGTGCAGTGTTTATAAAGATGGAAAGGATGTCTTGAGAGAGAGGAAAAAAGGAAGAAAATATGCATGGAGAGCAGCAAAATTGGCAAAATGCGAGTTGCTGTAAGTTGGATTTTTGTTTTCTCAAGTGAATCTGGCTTCAAAAGTAATTAGCGTCTTGTCACATGCTTGGGCAGTCATGCCAAACAGCTCAACAACACATTATTTTTGTCATTGCACAAAAGGTGATATTGAGCCCAGAATAACTGTTTCTATTTATGACTTTGGCGTTTGGCCTAAGCTCAAAGGAAGTGAAAATACATAATGATATCCTTTTCTGAAGGTCTTGGGGCACTTGAGTTTCAGATGTTAGCGTACAAGAAAGCTTACCAGGGTCTCGGCATCAATAACAAAGCCAGCTCTCCCCTAGATTTATTTGGGCTGTTTTGTTGTTTGTTGGAGAGAAAACCCAGCAGAGCAACCCCTAGGATTAGCAACCAAAGCCACAGTGATTTGCTAATCCTACATCCACCAAAGCATTTGTGAGGTGTTAGCAGCTTCAGGAGGAAGGGGAGGACCTGACAGCTAAAACCTTGCGCATACCCCAACCCCACTGACTCCAAGAGCTGTCCCAGTCCCCACTGAGTCTCAGGAATGGACCTTTAAGATCCCAGGAAAATGTTTCAGTCCCTTAATGCGTTGGTAAAGCTTGCCTAGAAGGGTGAGAGAGTTCCTTCCTGCTCAAAGAAATTATTTTTCAACCTGAGCATTGATTAAGCCAACAGATCATGTTGGCCAGCATCTGATAACCGGGCAGGTACCGCAGGGACAGACACCAGGTGTAGGAGGGCTTTGCTGTGCAAGGGATTGGAGAGCATGTGGATGGTCAATATAGGTGGGAAATTGGTTTAACAAACACCTACCAGGTCACCCACTTCCCTGCCTGTAATGATCCACTGAGGAATTTTAATTTTGACCTTTCTTTTAATAATACACAAAAACCTTCTTAATAATTACATTTTTGAATACTTCTGGTTAGTCAGCTCCAGGGCAACAGTTTGGCTTGACACAAGTGTTTGCTTTAGGTTGTGTGGACTGTGCCAGTCTGTGGGGGTGATTCATTTGCTGGCTAATTAACAAACATCTAATGTAAATTTAACATTCACTTCACCTTACATTCCTTAAGCCCAAACTTCTTTTTGATTGGGGTAGCTGCAAGTGGAAGCCAAATATTTTTGTTGGTGGAGCCAAGGGGATGGCATATGCTACTCGTTTAGATTTCCATTTCCTTTGCATCTTTTCTGGGGCTGAAAGTCAGGCGTTAATATTTCCAAATACAAAATATTTTTGTGTGGAAGTTCGCAAATTAACCAAATAAATTATTTGGTTATGAGCTGGAGCACCAAGCCAACCATTGTTCCTGGTCAGCTCTCTGCTGCAAGTAGCATCCCTGTTCTTCCAGCTGGTGCTCCATGGCTTTTTTTGAACATCAATATTTCTGGAATACACCAACACAGACCATGATGTAAACAGCATTGTAGCTTTCCCGATGGATGTAAACAGGATCATCGCTTTCCTGATGGCCCACGTAACAAGATAAACAACTTAATCCTGCAAACAGGCAGCAGGCTCCAGCAGTGACCAGCAATATGCTCCCCAGTGGCTGCATGGCTGGGAGATGCTTGGTAAACAACCACGGAGATGAAAAGTGAGATACCTCTGCGTGTGTGAGGCAGTGAGGCTGAGCCCTGGGACCCGCATGACATCGTGCAGATAAATAGTTTGGGCTCAGATGACGCTCGTCACCGGGCTCTGTGCTTTCCCCTGTGGGTGTTTTGCAATGGAAACCCAACACGTCCCAGTGCACGCTGCACACTGGGACTGTGCCCTGGCATGGGTGGAACAGCCCCGGGAGGTGTCTGAGCGTGCCAAGCTCAGCCACATGCAGAGCCCGTGCCAGTCACATACGGGAGCTGTGCTCCTCTCCTTCCACCCTGCTCTTTACATCTCCACCATACTGCTGGGTTGCACTGGGCAGGGCTGAATGAGACCCTGACTACGCCTTCTATACCAAGAGCCTCACCAGCGTTTATACAGGGAAAGTCTATGGTGAGAATTAATTTCAAATGTTTTTTTTTTTTTTTTTTAAGTGGAGAATCGTGATTTTATGGAACATTTTAACATAAATATCCTCCTCCTGACTATTTTTTTTTCCTCTCGTGGGGAAACACCTTCTTAATGGAGCAGAAGCTAGGAAGCCTGTCCCAGGGAGCTGAGCAAAGCAAGGAGCTCGGGGCTCTGTGTGCCACTCCTGCTGCATCACTTTGCAGGTTTGTGGAAGGGACATAGCTCAGCTTCCAACTCAGCAACACAGAGAAAATACTTCTAAAATCCGTCAGGGCTGCAAAATACTATTAAGTCACGTTCCTTAAGTGCTTGGAAAGCATCTGATGAAAGCCATATGCTGATACTAGGCTCATCTAACACAGGTTTGATTTCAAGATTATCTGGAAATGACCCAAAAGAGAGAGAGGGCTTGGGACTGCTCTTGAGAAATGCCTGCACAGGATCAGCCATCAGCCATCAGAGGTCCAGGCGCATCCAAAGGGATTTTTTTTAGAAATTGCATGGTAATCTCCCAACAGCCATCCTTCCGATGCGATTTCCAGCACCTCCTTGCTATGGCTCCATTTCAGTGAGATACAGAGATACTGGGAGAATGGCCTTTTTTTCCTATTTTGCAATGTCTCAGTGGTGTAAATGCACTTTGCACCTGGTTTGGTTGCAAGTTTGGGCCAGGTCTGTAGGGTGAGCTGGCAAAAGGCCTGGTCTGGCTCTGGGCTTTGCAGCTCAGCCCCATGGCTGAAGGTCTGTAAAGAAGGACACAAACCATCCATGAGGACTTTATCTTCCAAAGGATGCGGGCCCATGAAACATCCCCTTGCACAGCGAGGCTGTGCTCTGTGTGTATTTGTGTTTGCTACTGTATGGACTGGTTGTACACATGAAATATTTCTGCTCCCATTGCACATACACCCACCTTGGAAAAGCTGAAGCTGAGCAAACACAAGTGGAGTGTTTTTGCAGCTCCTAAGGCTCAGAAAAACAGAGTGCCCTTTTCAGCTGAAAAATTCAGACCATCATTAGGACTGAACGGTGTCTTCTTGACTCTCCTGTGCTCCTTCATGACACAGGGAAACCTATATAAAGAAAATTGGCCAGCTCTTGAAAAGCATAAATTAGAGGAACTGGCCGGGGGAGAGCCGTCTGAGTGCGTTAGGGCTCGAGAAGGAGTTCAAACACTCCGTTCTTCAGCTGCTGGAGATAAAAGTCCTGGTACATTCAATTCCCGCTTTCTGCTGCTGCCAATAAGCAGGGGGGCTTCTTCCTCAGCCTCTTACTACTGCAGAAATAACAGAGATAAAGCAAGCAAAATAAATAAATGCTTTGTGGCTGGAATAGATAATAATTTCACCAGCTGAATATTAAAATATCAAAGCTCAAGGAAAGGATATATAATTATGGGCCTTTGAAGTTCAATAAAGGTCTGTTTCATCAACGTGGTAGCTACTATTTCAAATGCAAAGATAGAATGATATTGCTACGCTGGCATTTCTGATCCATGGAGGATATGTTAGGAGGAGAAGGAAGCCCTTTAAGGCAAAAGCCATTTAGACTGTGGCTGATCAATTATCCTACCCCGAAATGTTCTGTCCCTGGCAGGAGAACGCTGCTCAGCATCATTTCTCTCCATTTTACGCTTGTTGTATTTCTGATTTTCCTTTTCAAGAAGGATTTATGTGTGGCCCGGTAAGAGCAGACGACACTGAAATAGAGGAACTCCGTGTGATTGGGTAGGTTGGAAATATCCCCAGATGGAACGGAAGAGCCAAATTCTGCAGCCCAGAAAAGCATGGCTGAACTTTGTTAGCAGACTGTAATCACATTTGGATACATTTTCCATTTTGGATGAACATCCCATCCAGTTCTGTGGTTGGGGAAGATTAATAAGTCCTCAGCTACATCTCATGGAAGAGGAGCTTTTCTTTATGGGTAGGGCTGCTGGATGACCTCACAGCTTCCTATTAGTGCTTTAACAGCAGGACTTTCCCACCTGGTCCTGGCCGGAAAGTCCAACTTTTATTAGGTTTCTGCACAAGCATATGAGTGTAAGAAGAGTGTACATATCCGATTTCATAGGTAGAATGTGTTATCTAGCATTTGATTCAAAGTGGAAATCAGTCTGTGGGGGAAAACTGGTCTTTTCCAGCAGTTTGCATGCATGGGGGTTCTCAAACACAATGCTTTGAGCTACACAGTGTGACAGAAACGAGGGGAAAGCTGCTGGATGGGGCCGTCTGTTGGCATCTCAGGGTGCCTGTTCCCCGTGGCTGTGCAGGAGGTGGAGGGGCTGTGGGTTGGCTGGAAGGGGCCAAGCAGCTGGTCCTTTGGTTGCCTTCTGCTTGCTTGGACCAGGGAGCTGGTAGCTCTGCTGGCTTCCTGAGCCAACCCCAACCCCAATGTGCGATGGCAGGAGCGGGAGGCTGAGGACAGCCTCTTTCTGGGCATTTTACAACAGGGAAATGTAATCCTTCAGATTAGTTCCACTTGTCGTTTGGCCTGGGTTTATATCAACACAGCAGGAGAAAAAAATGTTGGCTCAGCATACAGAATGAATTTTGGAGGAAGGCACGAATGGATTTCTCCCAGCTCTGACATCCGTGGAGATGTGTCCGCTGTTTTTCTGGGGCTGATCCAGGTGTGTTTCTATTGCAGCTCATCTGTACCTCTCTTGTTTTTTGTCTTGTCTGCCTGTATTTGAACACTGTTATCTCTTGTCATGCTGCTCACTGCAACAAGCCATTGCTGTGGCTGGTCACAGTGTCTGGGTGCTCAACTGGGGGAGCAGCGGAAGCGTTTGTCCTGATCCCAGTGAACGTTTCCACGGATGGCTGCCAGGCAGCATGCCCCAGCGATGGATGCCATCCACCAATCAAGGCTGGAGGCTCTGCTGCTCCTAATCCAACAGGGCTCTGCTCTTCCCTAGTGTTTCTCAGAGCACCTTGGTAGAAAGTGCCCGATGTGAAGAATTCATTGCATCTAAGAGGACTTTTGCAAAACTCTTGCAACCGTCCAAGTTCAGTGATGGTTTGGAGGTTATGAATATCTTGTTTAGTTCCTTCAAAGTGGAAGCAGGAGGCTCATGAGCATGAGTCCTTGCGGGGATGCTTCTGTGCTGTATGGCTGGAGGTTTGCCCATTGTTGGGTGTGTTTTCCCTCAGGACATGCTGCTCTTGTTCCCTCCCTGTTTTCTCACGCTGCTGAAATCCCTTTGGGAGGACAGATGGGCTCACCCCACTTTTGGAGCTGCTGTGGGTCATCCCTGGTGTCCTCCTGCCCCTGCACCCCCCTGCACCAGCAGTGCCATCCATTAAGAATGCCACTTGCAGGGGAAGATGGGTCCCCACCCCTGAGTGTGATGGCCCTGACCGTCCTGGGGGCTTTTGGAGAGGACAAAGAAGCCATTCAGGAAGTACCATAAATTGAAACCAGAATTATTGTAATGAAATCTAAGTGAAACCATAATATCAGAGAAATAGCAAACAAGGATTTCCTCTCTTCTGGGATAGAACTGGCAATTTAAATTTAAAAAAGATGAAATCAGGGAGCAGTGCACAGTTCAATGAGGAGTCAGCTGGTGTCCTGGTTCTGCTGGAGAGGCATTCAACTGCATATCCAGCCCTGTAGGCTTGGATTTGCATGCAGACCCCTTTGCCAGTTAGCTGCTTCCACTAAACCACTTTAAATTGAGTCTTGGTCAGTGTCAGGGCTGAGATCTGTTTTATAGGGACCCGTTTGCAGAAGAGCATCCAAATACCTGCCTCAGAGCTCGTCAGTTCTAACTATATCCTCAGCAGATGTTGAAAGCCTTAAACCTCATGCTGAGGGCTTTGAGTATCATTTAAGAGCTTAAGACACATCCTTGGAGTGAGTTTATGGGAAAAACCCAGGGGGATCGGGCAGCGGGCACAGGGAACCAGGGCTGCCCTTCCCTTGGACTGGATGATCTTAGAGGTTTTTTCCAACCATAATGATTCCATGATTCTGTGATTCTGCTGGCTGGGAACGGAGCCCCATGGAGAGAGGTGGCAAAGACCTTCTGCAAACAGCTCAGGAAAACTCCAAAAAGCACTGGAAAGCCAAATGTTGTCTCAGGCTAAGATCAACACAATAGAGGGAGAAGGTGGGATGGTCAGAGCAAGGGGGAAGCACTTTCTTCACGTGAAAACAGCTCGTTAAAGGCAAAGTAATCGCTTGGGCCTCCAATTATCTAATAGCTGGTTGTCCTTTCTTCAGCTGGCTCCGTTCCCTTTCTGACACCACAGACAAGAGCAAGCATGCAGCTCCAATTTAGAAATGTCAACGTGGTTTAGGTTAGGGAATGTTTATAATAATTATGAATTGCCTTTACGGTTTGTTTGCTTTCCATAGCAATTGCGAGAAGACAGCAGCTGACAGCTGTGGAAATTTCTAGTGTTGTTCCCTTAGTTTAGAAAAACATGGATCTAATTAGCGTGTACCAGCAGCACTGTATTATTAAATTAATAATAATTATAAAGCTATTTGCACCTGTGCTAATGCAGCCCGTTTATCCCGAAGCATGTTAAATCATTAAGTGCTTCAAGTCTCTCATGACGCCAGCTTTACAAACGGGCAAGCAGAAGGGGGAAGGTCAGAGCCTTTCCCAAACTCCCAACCAAAGGGGAAACTCTTCCCTGGTCAAAGCAATAGGAGTTGTGGCTGCTGGGTGCACATGGACTGTGGTGCTGTCGGCACCGTGTCTGTATGTGCCCATATGTATTTATAAAAAATACCTGCCAGCACACCAAATGACCACAAAAACAGATCAACCATGACTTTCGCTGTCGAAAAATCCTTTACAAAAAATCCTTTACAAACCCACCAAGATTCCTTTTGCCCCTTGAGCAATAGCAGAATAGAGATGTTTATTGAGCTGATATGCTGTGTTAGCCTTGGCTGTTGTGCAGTGATTATGGTTGATAGTTTTTGAGGAAGTAGATAGACCATAAGGAAACATGTTGGAGTCTAAGCTATACCACATCCACAGAAAATATTTGCTGTGGTTGAATTTGTGCAGCTTGAAACTTGACTCTTTGTTAATTTCTATTTATTTTTGGCATTGTTGTTGGTAGGAGAGAGCAACATTCCTACTTAAAGATTGTGTACCATTCTTAGAAACAAACTTCTGCCAGGGTGACACCATTTATTATTGTTATTACTCCTCGAATTTGTTTTGATTTTAGTGGGATGGGGAAGGGCAATCGGGGTCAAATGCACTGTGTGAGATATAGGGAAGATGGCCCCTGTCTCAGGAACAACTGCAGCTCGGTGAATGCCTGGGTTCAGCAAAGCACTTGAGCACGAATTTAATTGTAACCACATGCATGGATCCCTTTGATGCCGCGTCATATCGGAAGCTGTGATACAAGACAATGATTAGGCACACTGAGCCATCAGATGGAACATGGGTGGAGAGGGAGCAAAGAGCTGAAAGAGCACACATATACCTAGGCCAAATAGATAAAAGAAGGTTCCCTTTCCCCCATCGCTACGCATGGCTCTGTTTTGTTGGCAAGTAGGCAGGAGGTTTGAGATCCAATGCAGCCCGTGTAATCTCATTAGACCTCTTGCTCAGCCCTTGAGTGCTATCCCATGGTGGTCAAAGGAAGCAGAGATACAGATATGGGTGGTGGCATGACCACCCTGACCATGTGCTGTCATTGTGCTGCTATCGCCATTCTTAGCCCCGAAAGTGGAGATGGTGGTAGAATGTCTCACCCTGGAGCTACATCTGCACCTCCAGCAGAGGTAGAATACCTTTGCAGGTCTGTATCCTTGGCTGGCTGGCAAGCTTGCAGCTGTTTGCTGTACTCCCTCGTCCACCAGCTTCTGCTGAGAGGGACAACGTGCATGCATGATCCTCCATCCGCTCATGGAGGGGATGAGCGGCGGAGTAGCCATCTGGCATTTCCGTGCATGGAGCTGAACTGGAACAGATTGCTAACATCTTCCACTTGTGGATCTGAGTTTTTCAACCGTTTGCGTTCGCTTGTGATGTAACGTTTCGCAGGGAGAAAGTTCTTCCAGCTCTGTGTGTTTTGTAACAGATATTGCTGTGCTAGTAAATCAGTGCTGAGGGGCTGCCTGCTCGGGTGTTGGGTGGAGCTGCTCTTGCTGCTCCAGTGCACGCAGTAGTACCTGAGCGGTGCTGAAGGTTGGCTGAAGCCTCTGAGAACATCTGCCCATCATTAACGAAAGACTTTTGAATCCCTTTTCCTTTCCTGCCTTTCTCGTTGTACGAAGGCTGGAGGAAATGGTGATTTTTGCAGAAGCTCTTTGTCCTTTGCAAGCCCTCTAACGTGCTTTACTTCACGCACAATGAAACTTCAACACAGTGCCATCAAAGGGAAAAGCTCTGCCCTCAAATGAGTGGGTGGGCGAGAAACTATCAGCTGTGCACATGCTGCTGATAGCCTCGAGTGTCTCATCTGCAAAGCATCGAACTTGGAGGCGTAAATCCACAGGTTCAGCGCTGAGAATCTGTGCTGCAGTATTTATGGCTGTTGTTTAACTTTAATCTCAGCCCTTCATTTGCTTCCTGGTTCTCATATAATTAGAACGTATTAAACAGGAGCTAACCACAAGAAATATAAAAGGTTAACGCAGTTAGGAAATGTCAGTGGAATGAATACAGCTCCCTAATTCATGAGTTCTTTCCATAAATATTTCCACCAGCCGAAATATTGACTTTAACCTTTTCCATCTCCTGCATGTAAGGCTTTGTATTCCCTTGTTGCAGCAACAAATGCCTCGGAGTGTGCGGATGGCGCGTTGCAGCACGCCGTTATGGTATTAATTAAGTGGCAGGGTCAGATTTCAGGATTGTAAGGCGCACCCAGGGATGGAAAACGTGGACATACCAAAAGGAGCAATATGTTGGTGTGGGAATCACAGAAATTGGTTAGGACAACTGGTTGGACCTGGTCCAGCAAACATCTAACCCCAAAATGTTTACTGTGAGTAACACAAGTGTCGGGCACTGGATGGGAGGTGTCCTGGTCACCGTCCTCAGCTGCCAGAGGAGCTCATATCTTGGATCTGTTCTCATACATTGGTCTAGTTCCATCTCAAAAGCTATTTTCCCTGAATCCCTACCAAGCTCCAGGCTGTTTGAGGACCTGACATCGATCTTCTCCGGGTCTCCAGTGCTAACCCCCAGCAGCTGTGCTCAGGGTTAGCGGTCCCCTGGGCTTTTCATGGGACACACTGCCTGCAGGATGCACATACAGAACATGTCATCCCCTGAATCTGCTTCCCTACATGCCGGCTGTGGCTGCACATGATAAATGCCGTGAAGTTCTGCTCTGAACCATTTCACAAAACCAGGCTGTGCTGTTATAAAGCAGCAGGCTGCATCTCAGCTTTGATGTCAGCCTTTTATACCCATGAGGGCTGGAAGGAAACGTTCCCTATGTAGTGTTTTTTGACAGATTTTGTACCTAATGTCCTAGTGGGATGGCCGTACATCTTGACAGCAGGTACTGGAGGTGTGTGTGTCAGAAGATACAAACTGAAAATTCACACTGTGCTACAGTGTGCTGCAATGAAACTCAGCAGTGCTTTCCAGGAGGAGGCAGGCAGTGCCTGGGTGTTGGGCATCTCTGCCAGCTTCCTTCTGCCAGAAGCCCTGTGTCACGCTGGGTTTGGGCTCTGCGCTAGATAGCCAGCTCTGGAACATGAGATAGATGGCTGTATCTTTCACTCAAGTGCAGCTCCTGGCTGTCATGGCTTCACGTGTCCTTGGGCTCATGGAGTGCTGGCTGTGCAGCGTGCTGCTGGGCTATGAAGATGTTGGAGGTCCTGCTGACCCCTTCCAGGCTTTCACCAGCGTTTTGAGGGATTATTCCATTCAGAGAATTTTATCCCACAGATTGGCTTTATAAAGTATACAGGATTAAGTGTTGCTTAAAATTAAGCCTTTGCCTAAGCAGTGCCCTGAACTACATGAGAAATCACAAAGAACCGAGGAGGACTCGCTGCTTGGAGCTCCCATTACTTATCTTCTGTCTGTCTTGTATTCAGTTACCTGGAAAAATGTTCCTCTCCATTGTCAGCCCGGTTCCCTGGACACGGCTATTCCTTCTCCTGAGCGGGTGGACTGATTTGAGCAGGGGGTGTAACTGGAGAATACAAAGCCAAGAGAGCCAAATTGAGGAGCATCACCTTTTAGAGCAGTGGGAATTGCAGGGGTGGGACAGCCATCACGAGGGCTTGGAAAAGTGTTAGCATTCAAACTGTGCACCCCTGCAGTGACAAGGGGCTACACCTGCAAGTGGAAGCTGAGATGTGCAGCAGCACTGCGGAAAGAGCACTTCTGTGATGATACTCATTGTAGTCACTGCCTGGAATGCAGGAAAATAAAATGCTGCCTTTTTGCCCAGCCTTGAGGTCTCTGAACAGGAATGATGCACACAGCTGCGGTGTTACGCTGCAGCACAGCCGGCACCTCGCCTTCGAGCTTATTGCAGGTCATGCTGCTGGTACACTGAATTCAGCATTTAGTAAATACACAAAGTGCCTGGTTTCCTCTAGTGCTGGCTGTTTAAATCTGGGTTCAATATACGTGTGGGTGTACGCAGGATCCGTTCTTTATGACTTACTGTATCTTTAACACCAATTCACAACACTTGTGTAGTAATGGGCTCATGACAGAAATCAAGATTTGCCTTTGAATGAGTCTATCTCTTATAAAAGGAACCAGAGCAAAGCAGCCCAGTGAGACATGCACTTGGTTTTTATAAGGTTTTATGCTGCTTTCATCCTCCTGGGATGTGTGTGCTTCCCATTAGTGCGCTCACCACCACCCCTGCCATCTGTCACGAGTGATTTGCTCCTTCTCATCTTATCTCCCCCAGAGGAGAACTGTTTCTGAGCAGAATTCAGTTCTGTTTATCAGTATTATTACTTTAATTTTTAAAATTATTATTTATTTATAGAGTTCTTTTGGGAGGAAGTGTTTCTAAGTTTCTTTTCAAGTACACCCTCCCCACTGCTCATGGCGAGGAAAGCCAGGCTGAAGATGTATCCCTTGCCCTGGCCATGGGGGCAGATTACATCTCTGCCCTGGGGAGATGCCAGGTGACATTGGCACCTGGGGCTTCTTGCACACAGAGGCATGCCCAGATCTTGTCAGTGCTCTGTAAAGCTGCTGGTTCTGCTGTTCTGTGCTGGTTTTGTGAGTCAGGGGCAATCAAGACTTCCTAGTGGGAATACACCGGCTCATTTCCTGCTGCCTTGGGGCATGGCTGGAAGGAGTGAGCTATGGATTCCCCATCCAAAACCCTTTGAGCAACAACAGCAGTGGGATTCTGAGCTTGAGGTGATTCTGGTTTGGTGCAAGCATTGCTTGGCAGCATCATGGTTGAAACCATCACCTATCATCCCATAGGTGCTAGTGGCAAAACTCCAGCCAACCTGCCCAAATTATCCGAATGGAAAAGTTTACATCTGTGATGGTTTTTCCCTTGAATAGAGCCAGGTGAGGCCCAGGGAGGAGGGTGGGTGCACGCAGAGAACTTGGGGTTAAAGCTGCACCTGCCTGGAGTTCTGCCACCACACCTATTCACAGTCACACTCACTAAAAATACATATTTTTTCTTCTGGGGCAACTCAGGCTCTGATTCTGAGCTAGATCAGGCCAGAAAGGTGTTTCACTTAGGGCCAGTTCTCATCAGGAGGCAGGGACGAGCTGCTTCCTTGTGTTGTGCTGGGCTAATTGGGTATTGGCATGATTTCTGAGCTGGTTGAAGTGTTTTTAACACTGAGGTCATGGCACTCCGTGTGAATATCCCCTTAGCAGCACTGGCTGGACTGTGACTATTTCCAAGGCATGTCAGAGCATTTTGACTTTTCTCAGTCAAAATACAGGGAGAACAGGCCATGAATAAGCTTGGAAACCTTTGTGTCTTGTGGTTAAGAGCAGGTATTTACTGTTGCTGTTGGCATGGGAATGGCTGTGAGGCTGCCCCAGGGGCACTGAGCTGTGCTGGGGATGCTCCAGTCCTCTGAGCTAATGGGGGAACCCAACAGGTATCCCTAATGGCCAAGGAATAAAACCTTTCCCTGTGTGCTTAGGAAAACCTGTACATCCTCTGCTTCCGAAGGGTGAAAGAGGGATAAGAAGAGGCTGCAAAGCCATGACTTGGTGCCGTGATGGTTAACTGGGGGACTGAAGTCAGGATTAAAGATGCTAAACTGCACGCTGAGGGATGCTGGCTCTATTTCCAGCTGAGCTGCCAGCCTGAGGAAGATTGCTTTGATCTGTGAAGTGGGGAAAAAGTCCTTATATAGAGATTTTGGGCTCTATGTGGGTGGGAAATCTGGGAAATGTCCGGGTGGAGGAATGATGGCATTGGTATGTTTCATAATAATATGAAATAACTTAAATATGAAATCTTCTACTTTTGCTACAACTGGCATAATATTTCCCTAAATGAAAATCCTCTGGATCTGGTTATCGTACAGCCCTTTTCATCTCCAAACAGCTTCACAAATGTTACCCAACTGAATTGCCTTAGAAACACACCAAAATTGAGGGCAAAATATTACCTTTCTTCATTTCCTCCTAGGTAATATGTTGCAATTTCATCCTCATTTGAGATGAATGACTTCAGTTCTTTAAAAAATTTGCCTTAGTGTCCTGGTAAGAACACCCCATGGGATAGTTCATCATGGGCTGTAACAAGACTGGGAGTGTAAATTTGTCTTTCTTTCCAATTTTAACCTCAGTATTCGGCTGTCTTAGAGACTTCCCTTGGCAGTTGTCATAAGAGACCCCATGGGTGTCCCTGTTGAGGTGGAGTTGAGGGTTTTACTGGGCCTGGGAGCCAGCGGTAATCTTCCAGCTTCCCTTTAGGACAGGAGCTGAACGTTTGCTAAGGTTGTGGAGTTAATCCTGTATGGCCAGTGATGGTTCCTGGGCTATCCACTGTCACCCGATTGTCTCTTCCCAAGGATTGCAGAGGCTTTATTGCCTCCCAGACCAGACTGCTCTAAAAACTCTGCCAGTGCCCCATTGAAGTTATAAACATGCAATCTAGGCCAATGCCTCTGGTGTTTGTGGGAAGTAGTGGCTGCACAAAGCTCTGAGGGACGCAAAGAAATGCACTGGAGATAGCACACATCGAACATCGTGCTTAGATCCTGGTTCATGCTTTTGTTCTTCCATGACAAGTGAACTTAGAAAATATTTCTTTGGCTGAATTTTCCAGGGCAACAAGAGGGCTGTTCTGTGCTGGGAAACATTTCCCTCTCTGCCCGTGGACGCTGGTGTGCTCTGGGATGCGTAGGTGCTCCCAGTCTGTGCTCCTGGGGCTGGGAAGCAAAGGCAATGTAGTTTAGCGATCACCTTTGCAGGGACTGAGTTGATGAAGCTTTATACCCGTTGCATCTGCTGTCAGTGTACACAGTATTCCCAACACTGCTGTTAGATTCATTGTAAGACAGTAACAAAAGCCCTGAGCAATTGCAAATGGGGCTCTAAGTGTCTTTCAGAAGATGCAGAATGCAATCCTGTGCTAGCATGGAGGGAGAGCATGGGAGAAATGGTGCAGGCGTGAGCAGTGCAGCACCCAGGAGAAAGCCTGGGAGCATGAAGGTGATGTGTGAGATGCATGTGTGTGAGTCGTGCAAACGTGGGCCCGTGCAGATGTTGCTACACCACTGGCAAGCCCAGATGTCCACGGGAAGAGTGTGCACATGTGAACTGTGTGGGAGTTATTTGTGGAGCATCACCCTGTAGTGAGCAAATCAGTAACCTAACCTCTCACCGGCTGGGGCCAAGCTATGAGAAAATGGTTACAGTCATGGAGAAAGGATACGCAGTCTGCCTTAGAGGTAAAGTTTTTCCGTCTGACTTCAGCTGAAGTTTGAAGCGTGTCCTAAGTAAATAATATTTACACCCATCGGAGGGAGGAGGCCTTGGTTCTGTAATGAGTCTGCAGTTTGTTCTGCGATACCTTTTTACTCTCTGCCATTGGGTTTCTCATGCTCTGGACAAGCTTGGATGGGTATTTATAGAGCAAGAATGTGTGAAGCCCTCACCTTTGAAACACGCCCTCAGCCCTAGGAACCAAAATGATTCATATCCGCTTCTAATCACCATTGATTATATGCGGAAAACTTGGATAGAGCTTCTGAGAGGCTTGAAATGCAATATATATCTAGAATCCAAAATAGCCATATGGTTGTGACTCACTTCTTTAGATGCTGTTCATAAAAATCAATTATATGGTCATTTTGGCTACCAGAAGGGATCTTTTCCGTTGGCCATTTTTCCTACGGTTGTATTTTATAACTTTTCAAAAATCATAAAATGCTTACAAATTAGATAATATTTCTGGCAAGGAACGTCTTCCGTAGAGACAGATCTGTTGTATTTTATTCAAAAGCGGGCTGGAATCCTAGAACATGCAGAAATTTTTAGCATTGATGTGCTAAAAACACCTGGCAGAGAGCAGGGAAATGCAA
Source organism: Penelope pileata (assembly GCA_013396635.1). Classification (NCBI taxonomy): domain Eukaryota; kingdom Metazoa; phylum Chordata; class Aves; order Galliformes; family Cracidae; genus Penelope; species Penelope pileata. The sequence goes on from WBMW01003761.1 coordinate 604,092, forward strand.
AGCATCTGGAGAAGAAGAGAGGCTGGGAGGGAGGTGGTTGGAGCACCGTTCCTTGCTCCAAACTGCATTCCTTGCCCAAGTCATGTAGAGCAATGTTTACCAATTTGATGGCTAAAATTAGAAAGCTCAAGCCATGGCACTAGGGTTACCTACCACCCTGTGCTGTCCATGTCCAAACTGGGCGCCAGGTGCTGTTGGAGTGTTGCATGGTTTTATTCCCAGTGTGAAGATGTACGATGCTGAGGCAGGAGCAGCTTTGTTGTATCCTTTTGGTTATGGTGTTAGGCAAAGTAATTGAGGGGCTCTGAGAGCCTAGCTTGTTAGCAAAATGCAGCTGAGATGTGCAGTCTTTATAAAATACAGTGCTTTTTATAGTCATCTGATACTGCTCCATCGTAAGCCTTGGGAAACATAGGGGTCTTTAAGACATTGAGAATTGCTATTCATTCTTTGGGCTACACCATTTGACAGATTGGCACTGTCTGCTTTCTAACTATGAAATATTCAGACTTTTAGTTATTGTTCTTTCTGTCATCTCTGTGTGTAGATTGTTTTGTGTTGAGAATCATTGCTGGTCAGCATGAACAACATTCAGCTGGCTCTTCTCTGAGCCTCTGATTCAGAATGGCTTTTCATAGAATCATAGAATCATTAAGGTTGGAAAACCACTCCGATCCCCAAGTCCAACCCCAGCCCATCTCCACCATGCCCACTGAGCCATGTCCTCAGTGCCACATCTCCATGGTTCTTGAACACCTCCAGGGATGGTGACTCCACCACTTCCCTGGGCAGCCTGTCCCAGTGCATCACCACTCTTTCTGAGAAGAAATTTTTCCTTTTGATGGTCCCCGCAGCAGTACTGGCCCAGATAAGCATGGTTGCTGCTGTTCCAAAAGCATTTTGCAAATTTACTCTAAGCAAGCCTGCAGGAGCCACAGGTTTGGGCATTTTTCTTTGGAAGTTGCTTGTGGCTTAGAGGCACTGCAGAGATTCCTGCCAGCCTTGCATCCATTAAAGTCTGAGCTGTCAGAGGCCTGTAGGCAGTTTTTAGAGTCTGGGCACCTTGATAAAGTATTGGGAGAGCTACAAAGCCAAGGCACGAAGGTCAGATGCAGAGGTGTGGCCGAGGCAGCCTGGTGGCAATGGCTGGCCAGCTAAGGGAGTGCAAACACTGGTGAATGGCAGTGCTGCCCATACCCTGCTGCAGCAGGTACCTGTGCTGTCACCCTGGGCTGCAAGTATTAATCGGAAATACTAACTGAAAAGGAGAAAATCTGGAATGTATCCTTGTCAGAAAGTATGGCAGCTACTTCAGATAATGAATGTTGCCTACTGAATATGAAAAGATTGATTATTTATGAGACACTCACCGTGAATTTGCTCTAAATAAAATACAGCGTAGCAGCCAGCTGCCTATGCCTGCATATGTCAACCTGACAGGTTCACCAGCCTTTCCTGAAAGCCTTTTGATGTCCTGTGCTGGTGAACGGCTTCATTAGGAGTCCCTCCTGAGATTCAGGTCTGATCCTTAGATAAATCTCTCTGTGCAACCCTCCCTCGTGTTTGCAGTGCCTGTCCTGTGTGCCCAGCGTCCATCGACAGAACCCAATCCGGGGCAAACCTCACCCTAACATAAACACATTGCTGGATTTCTTTGTTTTATTTTCTAAGCAGTATATATAATTGTTTTTTGACTTGGCTCTTTGAAATATTGCTCAGCTGCTCACTGATCTTATCTTACACAAATATTTACAAGCATTTGTACTTTGTGAAGCATGACTTAAATCAGGGGGCTGTGAGGAGGCCATGTGCATCTCCCAGACATAACCCACGTTGCCATCAAAGCTTCTGGCCACTCTCTGCCACCCTTCATGAGTGCCCTGATCTGCTCTCTGTTAATGAACAAGGCTGCTCTTGAGCAGTGGAAGCTGCACACGGGGCACAGGGTGGGCTGGCAGCTTCCTGCTGGCTTTGCCCCAAAACTCTGCCATGCAGTGGTACGTGTGGGAGCACAGCACTAAGGGGCACTAACTAAAAAATACTAATTCGTGGCATCCCCATCCTGACTTATGCTTTCTGAAACAACAGAAAGATGGGTTATAGTTTTTGCAACATCTCATCTGCGAAATGTTAGGAGAAAGTATGTTAAAGCATTGCACTGTGGTATTTGGATGCTTTCACCTAAACAGAAGCCATGGATTTCAGGCAGACGTTGCTGGGCGAGGCCGCAGTCTCCAGAGGGTCAGGCTGAACATTTGTGATGGTTCCCTGGCCTTAGAACGTACAAATCTGTGCATTTCCGTATTTATTAATACATTTTTCTGTGCATAAATCACTGGGAACTGTTTAAAGTGAGTCATCTGAAAGGAAAGATGCATCACTGCTGCGAGCTCACTGGTGGCTCAGAGCTGACAGTCAGAAGTGATGGGGAGGCCACTGGGTTTGACGTTGTTTTTACTGTTTAACTTTTTCTTAGGTGGCCCAAACGTGGCCCCTGCTGCTCTAATGAAGTCATTAGCAATTAGCTGTCCTGACTGATGACTCAGCTTGTGGTTTTTCTGTTGTTTTTTTAAAGATCCCAAAACATAGAAAGAGTTAGGGGGAAGCAGTGAGGACAAATTGGATCCAATTGATGCTAAAAGCAGCTCGAAGTAGCTCTGGTGATGGGTGATGCTGTTTTTATAGAGGCCAGTGAAGTTCACCAAAGCCCATCAAGGCTTCTGAGCCAGGTCAGTGGGCTGCGGATCAGGCGCTTCGTCAGGACGGCTGCGGGGTGAATTGAGCGCCTAATGCACTTTTAATGAAAATGTTATCCTCTGGAGCGGGGCCAGATATGAGTACAGCAGAAGCAAAGACCCTCTGCTCCCCAGCAATCATAGGAAAAGATATTACAGCTATTTCATAAGCCTTCATGTTTTAAAAGTCTAAGAAAACCAGCCCACATCAACAGCAGAATGAGCCGACTCCGACGCGGACACGTCATTTAATCACAATTTAATAAGGCTCCTGTATCAGCCCTTCGTAATGAAACTTTTGGGTAGGCCCAAACAAAGGGGTCACTGTGGGAGAGAAGAATGCAGCCTTTGATTCACCGTTTCTTTTTAGGGTTCATGATGTTTCGTTTTCAGCGAGCTGCTGGCGAAGTGCAATGCTTTCTGCATGCCAACTGTTACCTCATAAATGGCCCTTATGAGCGGCCATTTGCGATCACGAGATGATTATCGGCCTGCTCGGCCCAGCTCCTGTGGGAAGCATGGGTTCTTCTTCCCTCTAAGAAACCCTCGGGTATTTAGGCCTTTAACAAGTGCTGAATAGAGGTGTTTAGGGCCTGGATGACAAAAGGGCTTTACTTTAATAAGACAGTTGGCTGCCAAGAGCCAGGAACTCGGCCTAGGCCAAGCGCACACAGCCAGGTGGTCCACGATGTCCCTGCTTAGGATGGAGGCAGTGCTGCTTCTGCTGAGCCTTCCTCAGCTCCAAATGTGGGACGTTAAGCAGGAAGAGACATCCGCACCAGCTATGGCTCTTCCAAGCAATGGACTTGGTTTGCTTGGCAGTCTTAATCAGTGAGCACTTAAGTAACTTGCTGGGACACTGGCCAGGCAGGTGTCCTGACTCCTGAAGCATCACAAACATGTCCTCATGACTGTTATCTCATAAGCATGAAACAAAGACAGCTTAGATCTGCTTTATTGTGCTCTCCTACTGCAGAAATATTAGAATTATGAAACCAGCCACTTTGTTACTTCTGTTCACCAAACTGTTCTTTATGAGAGGTGCAAGGTGGATTGAAATCCTGTCCAAATGGAGCACTGTGAGAAGCTGATTTATTCTGTCCTTTCTCTTTATGAAAAAGTAACAGGGTAAGAACAAATTAGATAGCCTTTTCCTGCTCCCAAGGCTTTATGCTCCTCTCAACAGCGTGCTTTTTCTGTAATAATAAGGGCAGAGCTGCTGCAACCAAAGCAGCCAAGCTTGTGCATTACTTTCCTACATTACGTTACGTGAACAGCTGGAGAAGTTGTCATCTCCCTGTTTTCAAATTAAAAATGGCTAACAAGCAGAGGATGCTCAGCTTCTCCTCAAAGTTTTTAAAGAGATAAAGCTCCCTACAAATGATTTCCAGTGATGAGGGCCACTTATGCGGGGTGCTTGAGAGGAGACGCTGTGGGTGCCAGGTAATGGGACAGACATTTTGTGCTTCTCCCCTGCTGCTTAAGCACGTGATGCTGTGCATCCATTCCCCATTGCTCCCTCTCCTTCCAGAGCCCTTTCTAGCAAAGCTTTGCATGTTATCTTTGGCCACCCAGAGGTTGGGTAGTATATCCCTGGCTGTTTCTCCTACTAATAAAATGTGGCTGAAACATAATAAAACAGTTCTCAAACTCATCCTCATTTTCTTATTTTTACATCAGCAGCAGGGCATTTGTCCATCAGTGGCTCCAATACAATCACTGTGAATTAAGATGACCCATTTGCAGGGTGTCCATAAATAACGGATAGCTGCTACTCAACCTAGTTTTCCTGGCAAATTCTTCTGCTTTCTCATGTGTCAGGAGATCTTCCCAAAGCTGCTGCTGCAGAGGTGCAGTAGCCAAAAGCCTCTGTACGGATTTTTGCAGAAGCTGAAGTTATGAGGTGTCACCTTAAATCTGAGCTGAATTGCTTGGAGTGCTTCACTCTCCTGACATGACCCTGGTTCCAAAAACTGGGCTCTTTTTGGGTGCTGCAGATCATACCACCGGAGCTCAGGCACCTCAGCACTGGGTCACATCTGAGACCATCAACCTCTGTGTGCCTCCTGAGCCCTGGAGTCAGGCTGACTTTCAGCGAATTGAACACTGCTCTTCAGCTTCATTTGGTACTCATCATCCTGACAAAATGGGTCCTGGGTGTTCCGTGCAGGAGGGCATTCCTTTCTCTTGTTTGCTGGGGGTGGGTACACTCATGGTTCCAGTAAGTGTCATATGTGGCTGGAGCTCTGGGGAGCTCATGTGTTGCTGAGTTGTAGGACAAGTGGTAGGAATGGTTGGTCTTCACCAGTGGCTGAAGCTCTCAATGCAGTGAGGAAGAGGAAAGCTTTCCTCTTTGCACTGTGGAGGTCCAAGGGTGCAGATGGCTCTGCTTCATGTCTGGAGTGTTGTTAAAGCAGCTGGATCCTTCTGTCCTGTGTTGGAAGGCACCTCCTGGGCTAACATTGCCTCTTTCACTCTGCTCAAGCTGAGAAGGTGCTGATCGTTGAGGTATCATGTGGGTACGGAGAAGCAGGGAGATGTGCCTCTGCTCCTCAGCATCTTCCAGGCTTGCCCCTTCCTTCCTCTGCCTTCCCAGGAGGAAGGGACAGTGTGAGGGCCGCACCTGCCTGGCCAGCAGCATGGCTCTGAGGAAGCCTCTCTCTCTGTCAGTGCTGGCTCTCCAGGAATCCCTTCTAGGAAGCCTGGTCCAAGGTCACCGAAGTCAACACAACATCTCCTGCCTTCAGCTGCCCTTGATTGAGCTCTGTGGGAAATCCCCAGCATAGGAGGAGGTGATCCAAGGACAAGGAGTGAGCATTCCTCACAGGACCCGTGGTGGCCGTGACCCTCAGTCTTCTGTAGAGGACAGTCCTGTTCCCCGTGCACCTCCAACAGCGTGGGTCTGGTGGGATCTTTGCAGTCCCCAGCCCCACACCAGCTCTCTCTGACCATGATGCTCCTCCTGTCCTTGACCTGGGAGCCATGAGTCCTTCCACCTCCGCCGCTACCTCTCGCAGTGCTGACTGTTGGCTAACCCGGGTGGGAAGCGGCCTGCACTCATTGCTTAGCGTGTGGGGGGAGGAAAAAAAAGGCCAAAAGCATGCCAGTACCAAGCACAGGAAGGGTTGTTTTTCATTTATTGTTGAGATATCAAAGATAGGGGAAACACAGAAGCAGCTCTGGAGGAGCGGGCGGAAGGCCTCGCACTGTAGGAAGCATCAGCCGAATAAAAGTGGAGGATGTTTATGGTGTGAAATCGGGAAGTGTTTTCAGGAAGCTGGTAGGAAAATTCAGCTGAGATAGGAGAAGGGAAAACAAGAATGCAGAGAGTGAGAGGACAGAGGCTCGGTGTTGTTTAGCCATATTTATAGAAAATTGGACCATCTTCAAATCTTATGGCCACTGGTGAGCTGCCACCCGTGTCCCTGCCCCTCTTGGCCCCGAGGGTCACGCTCAGGAAACGGAGCTGTTGTGTGTGCAGGGCTATTTCGGGGCTGGAGGCTATTTCTAGAGGCATCAGCGAGGACAACTCATCAGTGCTGCTGCAGATGGACTTTGAGGGGGTGAACTTGGCTCATCGAGTTAATGTGTTTGGGCTGTCTAACAGCAAAGAGCTTTGGAGGAAAACTGGCTTCTTTTTTTTTTTTNATACAGCAGGAAACAGTGGTATGGGGAGAAGTGTTTTGCTCGGGGTGGCTCAGCTCAGCAGGTGAGGGGTGGGCTGCCTGCACAGGGCACCCGAGGTCATTAGCAAAACAACCCTTAGGAAAAAACCGGGCTGCTAATCTCCATTTAGGGCTATTTCTTGTGCAAGCTTGTCACTAGGTATTATTGGCTTTGCATCTGCAATAAAAGTCATGACACAAAGAATGATCAGTGCAGAAAAACAGCAGCTACACGTACCTTAAATCCTCTGCTAAAAGGAGTTGTGAGACCTCCAAGGACGGCAAACAGTATCTCTTGTACATGGAGTAAGAGCACCAACTTGCCAGCTCCCTTGCATAGAGATGTTGACCCCACAACTCCTCAGTTTTCCTTCTCTGACGAAAAATTCACAATGTGACATGGATTAGTGAAAATAATGTTTTTAATCAACAACAAAATCTTGGAGTATGATCGCTAGGCAAAACTGAAAGCCTACTAATGGTTAAACACCTGAGACAAACGAAAGGAAACCATCCTTCATGTACGTGTGGTCACTCCAAAACTCACTGCTACAGGAAATCATCTGAGTCAAGTGCTTATTACTTTATTTTTAAGGACTGTTTTAGTTTTGCACTCATCAATAGCATGTTCAGGTTAGGCAGGCAGCACAAGAGGAGTATCCTTACTCATCTTTCAAGGCATTGCGTGGCTTAGGGGGAGGAATTACTCCTCATTTGTGAACTCGAATGACTGATTGCGGGCAGTGCCGGAGGGAAGAAATCACTTTCCTCAGCATTGCTTTTCACCTACTTACAAAGAGGAAAAGCTGCTCGACAAGATAGATAGACTTACGATTTGATTGCAAGCAAGGCCAATATTTCCATATATTTGATTTAAATTTTAATCAAAGTAAATTGTTTTTCAAGTGCAGATAACACAGCAGTGGCTCCAAAAATAAAACACGAGCAAGCAATCTATCAGACATGTCTGTCAGCGAAGCAGACACCATCTCATAAACCTGCCAAAACAGCCCTTTGCTTGAAACAATAAAAACTGGAAGGAATCGAAAGCCTCAGCTTTAAAAATCGCTCTTTGTACATTCTTGAAAAAAACTCCCAGTTCTAAATCGCTGTAATTTGGACTAGGTTAATGCAAAAATAAAAACCATTCAATAAATCTTTTAGCGGAGTTCAAAAGCAATGGGTGTAGGAAACCAGAAAATGGATGAGATGACATTTTCCAACGCTCTATAATGTTCATATTATTCAGAGAACTGCCAACCGCAATTGTTCGAATACTCTTTAAACCAATCTTGTTCCTTGAACTCGTAAGCCAGCCACTGCTCTCCCCAAGGGAAAGCATATGGGAAGACAGTAGCTCAATTAAAAGTAATACGGTGTCTGCCTCTTAATCCTTGGTTGAGCCCTTGTGCCAGAAAGCTGGTAAGTATATGCTTAAATTTAAGCCTGTGCTCAAATTTTATCCTTTATATGCATTTTTTTGAGTGAAAAGCCCCAAAATACTCTTTAGTTTCCTTCAGCGAGAGGCCGTGCTGGCTGTGTGCCGATGTGGGACCTCCTTTCTGCTCAGTGCTTTGGGCTCTGTGAGCGTTGCAGGATGTTTTCTGTCATCGACAAATGCTGGTTTCTGATTGGAAAACCTTATTTGAATGCTGTCTCCCTCTAGTGATGGGTAAACATTTGGAAATGGGGTGTCAGAAGTTTGACATCTCTCCTATTTCGATGAGAAAAAGCAGACGTCAGCAAACTCTCCCCATAACCATGCACCTCCATTGATGACCACAGAATGGGGCTTGGAGGGCTTTGGAAGGGGAACATCACATCACATTGTGAGCTGGCAGAGCTGGCTTCTGGCTGGTTAATGGAGTGCATTTTGGCTGTGCTGAATCTCCTGCTCCGCTGCAGGAGTAGCTTCTCTGTTGCGTGCTGACGTCTGTGCTGAACGCGAGTCTGGCATCACTTCGCCTGTCCTGACAATCAGTGACATCTGAAGATAATGGGTGATGAAAACAAGGCTATGAAAAGCTCGCCTGCATGGAAAGAGCCGTGTTGGTCTTGAAGCTTTCCTGGATGGATCATGCAGGTTGTGTGGTCCCCTGGTGTCCTTGGGGTCCCTGGGGCACAAGACCTGCCCGGCGGAGAGGTGGGCACAGGGCCGAGCTCCACGAGCCGCATTCATCACATGGGAACGGTGGTGAAGCGGAGCTGAAAGCCTGTTTATTTTACTGGTGTTTTATTTTTTCTCCTCTTTGATGGCGGGCAATGCTGCGTGCACCTCAGCTGCAGACTCACAATGGACAATGCCCCTGGAAGATAGGCCAGCCTCTTTCTTCCCATGGCATTCTACCACTCATTAATCCTTTTGATTTTAGCCTCTTTGAAGCCCAGGGTCTGGACGTTTTTCAGCACACACTGAATTTGGACATGAAAACACTTCAACCAGTGCAAAAGTTTAAATCCCTTATTCATACACCCTGGAAAGGCTTTCACTTGATTTGCTGACAATGACCGACTTTATTATGTTTATCTTTTGGCAATATCTCCTCTTGCAATTGATAGTGTCTTGTGTTTTCCTGGTGCCAGGTTCAATTTCCAGCCCCAGCGAATGAAAGAGGCTGTCGTGTTCCTCTGCCACACTGCGGCATGCTCTGTGCAGCCTGCGACTTCGGTGCTAAACACAGAGCAGGAAAGTAAACATGTAACAGAACAGCACACGCAGACACACAGATGATAAAAAGTCTGGTCTTTCACCTAATTTAGACCAGAAAATTGGCATCTGATTTTATTGTTCAGGCTCAATCCAAGAACACAAACATATTTTTTTCCTTCAAAATGAGAACTGCCAAAATATGAAGAATGATATCTGCTGTTTTGAACTAATTGGGATTAACTGTTTCACAGCAGCTTGATGCGAAACAAGTGTTGTTTCAGCAGCAGCAGCACCCAGAAGGATTTATGGCGGCTCATGGTGCAAGCATCCTCTCAGCCTGGCCATAGCCCAGCAATGGGATCCATGCAGGAGGCACTTTCTGACCTGCGCCTTTGGGTGTTTGAAACAGAAATAAATTGTTTTCCCAAGCTCTCAGCCCTAGGATACAGCTGCTCAGCTCCCATTACAGCATGGAAAGATGAACTGGAAGCAGCCAAGCTGGACAAGGGAGCTTTCAGGAGATTGGTTCCATTTTAATTAGTGCTTTCTGCACTCTTTTTGATTTTGCATTTTCATGTCAATTGTTGATACTACTTGCATTTATGTAAGTGTTTCCAAAAGGCAGGGAAAGAACATGATCCCATTGAGAACCCAAGTACTTAATTAAGATTGTTGGGACTCGAAATAACGCTGCAACTGGAGTTGTGTCTGTTTGTCTTCCGGGCTCTAGGATCCGTGTTTTCGAGCTTTTTGCTGTAAACATGGGCCTGAAAATTTATCCTGGGGTTTCAAAATTGCCAAATGTTGCAAAACCTGCCAGAAGGACTCGGAGAGCTGGGAATGCAGGGCTTGAGAGAGGACAGGGAGCAGCCCACCCTTTGCCTGTGGCTGTTTGGGATGTTGAAAGTGGTGCAGAAAAAAAATATCCCGTTCTGTTAAGGGCTGAACCACATTGAAAAAGCTAAGTGTAAAGCATGGCATGTTTTATGGAGGAACCATGTAGCATATTTTTATCACCATTTCTTGGCACCTTCTGCATTAACTGCTTCCAGACAAAGGATTTGGGGAGCTTGGGCAGGGATGGTCCAGGTCACCAGGATTTGTGTGCAAGGCAAGTGAGGGACAGGGCAGCTGACACAACTGTAGAGCAGAAGTCCAGGAGGAAAGGGAATATTTTTGATGCAGCTCCCAGGGGACCTCTCGAGGCAAAGATGCCTGAGCACTGCGGTACACTGCTCACCCCAGATGTTTGGACCTTGGTGTGAGCACAGCAAGCCTGGAGACAAGCTGTGCTGGGAGCAGCCCACAGGGACAGGCATGTGACAGCATGCCAGGGATGCTGCATGGGGCCACCAGGTCTGCCAGCCTTCTGTCCCCACGATGGCACACACAGCGACCACCTCCAGGGCCATGCCAGCAGTCTGCAGAGGTCCTGTGTGCCCAGAGTGTCACCACAGAGGGTGATATTTCCTCTGTGAATAGTGAATCTGCTTGTCCAGCTGTCCCTGGGATGTTCCTCAGCCCAGACATGCCCCAGAGGTCTGAGATGGCCTCTGAGGAAATAGATAAGACAGAGGCCAAACAGAAGTAAGGGTCTGCTGGTTTTGCTTATTTTCATGTTTCATTAATGCTTTAATTAAAACAACATTCAGGCACAGAGATTTCTGGCCAGTGTCTCAGCTAAAGGATGTGTAGGTATGTACACAAGCATAGAACTACCCTGTGCGCTCGCCTCCCACTCCTGCAGCTACACCTGCGTGGCCAAGTGCTGCCTCTCAGGGATGCTCTGTGGGACTGATGCTCTCACTGCTTCCCAGAGGCAATGCCTGTGGCCAAAGTGCTGCTTGGCACAACCACACTCTGGATGGCAGAGCATGCAGGAGGGTCTCAGACCATCCTTTCCCCATGGAATTGGTTATATTTTGTTGATTCAATGTTACACAGTATTTTAAAATGTTGCAAAGACCTGGCAGTCTGGGAGAGAAGCTCCTTCACCAGCTCTGTGTGCCATTTGGGCATCACCTCACCTTTCATTTGGGATAGGTGCATCCACCTTTGATAGAGCTGCCCATTTCTGCAGGTGGAATCCTTGGCAGCCACTTGGAGGTGAACCTGTCCCAGCTCGTGCTGCTCACAAATTGTGCCTGATGATGTTACAAGTGTTTACCTCCCCTACAAAGGACATTGGAGCTCCTTGGTGCCAGCCTCTTGGGCAGGAGGCCATAAACTTTTGGGCAAAGGCTGTGAGAGGAGGTGTAAAGCTCTGGGACAGGAGGAGCTTTCTAAGAATAACATCTTCCTGGACAACCTTTGGGAATACCCTGAAATTGCTGCGCAAGCAGCAGAGAGAAGGGCAGGGGAACTCTGCTGCCCAGGGGTGCGTTCCCCCAGCTGTGGGTATTCCTCCTTCCCCGTGCAGCCCACCTGGCTGAGATCTCCCCAGCCCTGCCTGTCTGCTTGCACTGCTGCGTCGTTGAGGAAACCACGAAACCAGCTGAGAGAACGCTGATTTGGGGTTGCTGGTTTGTTTGTTTAGTGTTGGCGTCTGCCATGAAAATCTGGGGCAAATTAAGAAAAACAAAGCAAAGCTTTTTCTTGGGAAATTAAAAAGAAACGTCAGAAACCAACGTTGTGTTTTATAACTTGCCAAAGAGGAAGAAGTGAGCATGGACCCCCCGACCTACCTGAGGCTCCCCAGCTCCTGAGAATAGAAAATGAGTGACCCCACAAAGAACAAACAAACAAAACCCTACAAGTGGCAGAAGTTCCCAGACCATGAAAAAAAACAAAAAAACATATATATATGTAATTTTTTTCCCCCACTTTGCTACTTATGCCTCTCAGAAGCCTTCACCAGGTTTCCCCATGTGATTTTCCCCACCCACTGCAGAGGTGGGAAGAGATGTCCCTGGACCCACAGCCTCACACCTGGCTCTGATTCCCCTCTCACCCTCTGGAATTGATGACGTGCCAAGTGCTGAGGGTCTGGCTTCAATCTGGGCATCAAATGGGGAGAGGTGGCTGGGGAAAGGTGCTCAGCTGTGCGGCAGGGCTTAGTGTGGTAAAACGTGGACCATGGGTGGGGGAAGTCCAGGATGGAGGATTTATGGAGTGGGATAACACTGGGGAAGCCTCACACCATGACTTCAAGCAAGAGGCTGGTAATTCTGGGGCTGCAGCACCCTACTTCCAAAAATAAAGACAAAAAGGCCCTTTGGTGTCTTTTATCCATCCTGGGAGCCACGCACGTGCTTCAGAAACAGCAGTTTTCCTTGTTTTCCTTCTTGTTTCTGTCCCTGCTTCTGATTTGCTCAGTCACCTCAGGCAAATCATTTAACCCTGGCTTCAACCTATTTTACAGGGATGTTGCAAGGCTTAATTAAGGCTTGTAAAAGGTCTGGGGTTCCTGAGAGGTGCCTGCTGGAGGGAGGTGATTAATCACATGCTGATGGGAGGGATAATGCAGGGGTAAATCCAAGCAGTCAACAATAGGGCAGATGATATTCTTCCCTGGGGGAATAAAAACTGGGGGGGGTGTAAAAGCACGCACGTATCAGATTTATTCATTCTGGATATCAAGTTGTTGAAACTGTAGAGAGACCGTGGCCAAAACCACAGAAATCTGACTGTATGGCTGTGATAAAGACATTGCAAATTTCAACAAAAATCAATCAAAGATACATAAATTAGGGTGTTTCCCCCTGGACTTCAGAGTCACAAAGGCAAGCAACTTGCAAAACTTCTTGTTTTTGAGCTAAAAGCTTGTCACTTCCTCTGAACATCCTCCAGCCCCCCTGAAAACACCAGAATCGCCCTCTTGGTGTTCATTACTGTAAGGCAAAAGGGAAATTGTTTGGAGGAGGAGGAGGTGGAAAGAAAACCCTTTGCTGGTCTTTGTGCAGTTGTTCCAGTGATTGCCCAATTGGCTTTCCATATATAAAAGGAGAGGAGGGGTAAAGTCCCGGACTCAGTGCAGTTATTCTCAAGGTGACCCAGTTCATTTCTTTTGTGGAAGAAAAGGCAGAAAAGTCATCTGATGAACTCCATGCCTCATTTTATTCTTTTATTTTGTTTTGGCCCAGTTCTTCCCTATAACTTCATGTCCGTCGATAGACCTGCCCTTATTTGCACCAGCATGGTGAGGAGGAGCTGGGGCTCCGCAAGGGATCCAGGCGAAGGCTGCTGGCCCTCGGCGGGCTCCTGGCTCGCTGTGCCCAGAGCTGGGTCCGGCACTGGGCTGTGCTGGCAGAGATTCACCTCTCAGTGCAGCTCTCCGCGGCCCCGCTGAATGGGAAGAATGCAGCGAAGCCTCGTGCATGCAAACCAGGGGCTGATTTTGTGCACTTTTCAGAGCTGGAGCATAAATCAGTCTTGTTTTTAGGTGGCTTGGCTTGTCACATTTTTTTCTTTGGGGAACATCCAGTATCCATGTGCAATGGGGAAGGAGAAGGGATGGCTGAGCCCTTTGTCCTCACCTCAATGTGCAGCCCAGTGAGAACTGGATTTTATTCTTCCAGGGACCAAACGGAGCCAGCCAAAACCAGAGATTATCATCACTGAGGAATCCTGCCTGGGGAGCTTCCCCCAACCAGGAGAGCAGTTAGTTTGAGATTTTTAAAAGCATTTTTTTTATGGCACAGCAGTTTTAGTCGAGCTAAATGAAGCTTATTGCAGTGGGGAATTCAGCATGCACATGTTTAAAAATCTTTTAAGATTGGATGTTTTAACTCCAGCAAATAATCAAGTCCCAGGAACAATTTAGATGAGTAATATATTAAAAACAGGCTTATGCAGATCCAAGAAAAACGTTGGAGGATCCATAGGGGTCATTGTTATGCACTGCAGGCTTAAATATATTGACTTTTACAACTGCAAATGGATGGTTGCATAGTGGTTTCCACTGAAGAGCAGTTTCAGTTGTGATAACTCATACAAAGTGAAATTCAGTCTTGTGCTCAGAGCCGGCATGAGGTCTAAGAACTGCGTGAACTTAATCTTTATCTCTCTACAAACATTACATCTCTTTAATCCTCGAGGCATGCCATTCCTGGGAGGATCCTGCATAATGGATGCGACAGAGCAGAGCGGGAATCGGATTTGTTATTTATGGATAAATCTGAAATTAGAGAAAACGTGCTCTGAAATTACAGGAAAGAAAACATTTTCCAAAGGGGAAGCAAATCTCAAAACCAAAAATAAACTGATTTATTTTTTTTTTCAGCAGTGGAAGAGTTTTTCACTTCTCTAAAATTGCATCATTGTATTTCAAATGAAAGAGAAGATTTAAATGTGTCAGACAGAGCAATGAAAACCGTTCCATTCCAGGAAGGACAAAATACATTTTGCAGGCAGGATTTCCATCTGATAGGAAATTTGTGAAGCATATAGAATTTTATGGAATATTCTTTCTCTTCCAATGGGAAAAAAACAGCAACTTTCTCCTGGAAAATGTGCAAACCATTGTATTAAACACACAATGCCTGTGAAAGTTTATGAGATTTTGAAGTGTATGGATAGGATGCATTCAAGATGTGTGGGTAGGGAGGATGTGCTGATAGACGCACAGCCTTCTCCATGGCACTGTGGTCTGATTTTGGGGACTATTGGAGGAGATGGAGCAGTGAAACCCGCTGTCAGAGGGTGCTGAGCACTGAGAAATGCCACTGGGCGGGACCAGCGCTGAGCTTCGTGGAACACAGGAGTGTTGGTTGTCACTTGTCAGAATTATACGAAGCTCTGGGTCTTCACTGAAGTGATCTGAATTAATGTGAAATCAAATTGATATCCTCATGCTGGAGACACTGTTGATGAAAGTATGTTTCCATCAGCACCAGGACCTTAGTGCTCAGCGAGTACCAGTGAGCGATGGAGCTGCTATCAGTGCTGGAAGAGCAGCCCCAGCCCAGCCAGACCCCCTGGATGCTGCTGCACGGGTGCATTTCTGTAATGCTTCCTCCTAGGATGTGATGTGACAGCGGATATTTCCTCCCCGAAGATGAATTTGTCATTAACAAAACCAGGAGAGGTGGCAGTGTCAGAAGCAGGGCTCGTAATCACCTTCGGTAGCAAGATATTGTGCAGGAGCCCAAACATCCGAAGGAAAATATTTTGCCTTATAGGAATTATTCATTTCTGGCCCATTGGAGGAGCTATGCAGTTGACTAATTAGGGAATTGGGAACAGGGGGTTCAGGAGTTGTAATCCTTGGCTGAGGGAAGCGGTGTATTCATTACAGCTGTCACTCATCTCCCTCCTGTCTCATTTTTCTGATCTGTAAATTGAGGTTAATACCCTCTGTAGACCGAAGGTGTGAGGAGGATTAATTAAATGGCATCTGTGAGCACTGCGGTCCTCTCTCCAGGCAGTGGCTGGAGCTCCAGAAGAAGCTGAAATGTCTCAAATTTTGTGTTCTGTTGAAAAAGTGAGTATTGATGCTTCAGCTCTGAATCACTGAGATCGAAGTTGTCACCCCCAAATTGCCAACAAACGAAACAAAATGACACAAAGAAAACTGTTCCTTTGGAAAGCACTTAATAGGTTTACCTGTGAAAGGGAACAGGGAGGCTTTTCTTACTGAAAAAACGTCCCAGTGCTGCATCCCAAATACTTGGCAACAGCACAATCGCAGCCTTAACAGAGCACTGAGTTTTTCTGTTACGACAAATGAGATCTGCTCTGTGTTAAAAACAAAGCAAAGGGGAAGAAAACAAACCAAAACCCCAACCCTTGGAGCAGTCCAGGGAAACGGGTTCACTATTGGGCATATCTCAAAACCTATCCAGGAACTGTGTGTTCCCAAACCTATTAATTTTACCCACTGGTTGCTTGTTAGGCTACGTTAGCAAACAAAACAGGCTGGCTGACAATCTGTGCTGTGCTGCAAGGAGAAAAAACACCACTCCCAATGGCTTTTCCAATTCCAGGGACGGAGCAGGCAGCTTAACTACTTATTTACTCGGCTCTGCTCACCCAGAAAGGACCCAACCTGATGGATGGCCCCGACCTCCCCTCCGTGCGGCCACCAGCCAGGCTGCTGCTTGGGTGTCTTCTGTGCCTGGAGGTGCAAACCTCCCACCTGGCAGCCATCCAGACAGTTTTTGTTCCATGCCATGCTAAGAAATACTACACTGCCCCAAATGGGTGACCTAGAAGTCATACACGAGTTAAATAGAAGCATAAGTTATCTGGACTTGCAGCCACGAAGCCCTTCTCTGGGAGGAAAGGGTAAATAAACAAATCATTTATTAGCAAGTAAAATTGTTTTTTTTCTTTGAAATGCAAAAATGTGCTCTCTAGTGAGCGATGTTTGGAGCTTCACCCTTTGCTCTCACCAGGCAGAGTCCAAGCGTGTCAGGAGCAGAACTGCTTTCAAGCTGCCCGTCCAGCTGGCCCACAGCAGGGCAGTGGGTTGCGCAGGGCAGCCCTCCGTCGGGGTTCAGCCTCTGCCTGTAGGGGAGCAGGGACCCACTGAGGTGCCCCTGTGTCCTGCAGTCAGGTGTTCATTGGCACCAAGGCGGAGGTGAAGGCTGTCCATGCAGAGCCAGTGATGGAGCAAGGGAACAGGTCCATGGGCGTTTGCTGGTCTTTTCCTCCATGAAGACTCAATCCCTTGGGAGTGGGAATTTGTCCTCTGCTCCTGAACAGCAGCCGTGATGGGGATGTTTCCCAACACCCAGCCTCAGTCAGGTGTTGCCTCCATCAGTGCTATTTTATTTTCCCCATGTGGGGAAAGTTCAAAATCTAGGAGCTGCATAACCCTCAGCTTCACACCTAGCGCATCCTGTCCCCCAGAAAGGAGACGGGGCTCTCCAGCTGAGAGCGGTGTCCAAATGCTCCTTGTACTCTGGCAGCGTGGGGCCATGACCCTTGCCCTGGGGAGCCTGCTCCATGCCCACCACCCTCTGGTGAAGAACCTTTTCCTGTTATCCAACATGTGACTCCATCCCTGAGTACATTGTTTTATTTTTTTCCACTGGACAAAATACCAGTGGTCACACAGCTCCAGATCCAAGGAAGGAATCTAGGGATGAGTGAGGGTAAAATGTGAAAGCAGTTTGTGCCCTAATGCCAAAAGGTTGAAGCATGGTGGGCTTCTTTGTCACTCTTGAGACAAACTTCACTGATTACTGCATTAGGAATCTCATAGAATCACAAAATGGATTAAGTTGGAAGGGACCTTAAAGATCATCCAGCTCCAACCCCCTGCCGTGGACAGGGTTCTGGTGCTTTGGCTCTGACAGATAGGATTTCTTTCCCATATGGGAATAGTTTTATATATGTACACTGAGCCAGTGAAGAAAAGCAGCTATTTTGTGTGCTCCTGGGGAAAATGAAGTGGGGAGATAGGAACACGAAGGAAGGCCTGGTGAGAAATGCCCACTGGGTCACGGCATGGCAGGTGGGCGCTCCGGAAACTTTCGCGAGGGTGTGGGCTGGGGCACGCTGCCTGGCTTCAGCCCTTCAGAAAGCACTTTCAGGGCCGTAAAAACTTTTAGAAATGCTGACTCAGAACAGGAGGAAGCTGCTGCCACCAAGGACATTGACAGGTGAAGTCCTCAGTCACTGCCACAAATTTCCTACATCACTGTGGGCAGCTCATTCAGGCTCAGGAAAGAGAGGCAAACATTTTTGCCGCTGAAATAAGTGCTCAGGCACCAACCCCTTCCTGCAGCATGTGGGTTTGAAGACCTGTTTGTGGTGCTTCTAAAGCACACCAAGGTCCTCAAATAAACCGTCCTGTGAGAGGCACAGAGTGATGGGAACAGATCCCAGCACATCTCGCCACGTTCGCTGCAGCTCCGACGTAGCTGGGTTTGGGCTGCGTCAGCTGTGATTTATGTAACTGTTTGCAGGATCATCTCATCGAGTATTTCTTAAAAGCTGCCTTTTCCCCAGAGTCAGGACTCTAGAAATGAGATTCCTGACATTCCTTGTGCTGTCCAGCTGAGACGTGTGGCACAGACAGCATTTTTGTAAGGCGGTTGCATGTCTGTTTTGGAATACTGAGCTGTATTTCTTACTAAATCCTCTCTCTTCATTTTATTTAGGCTTTTCTTCTTTCCCTGCTGTTGTTATGAGCATGAAACCGGTGCTTTTGTGAGGAGAGTGATTGCTTCACGAGTAAAGCTGTGGGTTTCAGTGGTCTCCTGCTTCTGAATGGACACTTTGAGTAAATAAATGCGCTACCACAATTTCATAACTTGCCCATAGGAGGGTTAGAATTAGCTGAGGAAAACAACTAAACAAATCAGTTTACTTTAGCTGGTACTACTTGAACCTGCTGTTGAGAAGTACATCTCGCTTTCTGGTTTAAATAGCTCTCATTTATTTTTAGTCCTGTGGCCAGCATGGGAGCTTTGGGTTGAAGCAGAGGCAGAGGTGCCATGGCTCTGGGTTGGAGAAGTCAACCCAGGTCTCCTGGGCTGCCAAGCCCGTCCTGCAGCAGCCTTAGTGCTTCTTCCAGAGAGCTCCAGTGTGCCATGGTGGGGAAAAGTGGGAAGAAGTGGGACTGGGATCAGCAGCCTCACGTGCAAACCCCATGTTTGAGAGCAATGCCAAGCATACATTGGAAAGCTTTTGCAAATTGTTTGCTGGAAGGGAAACTTCCACTCAAAGCTGGTGTCTTCCCTTATTTCCACAGAAGCAGGGGATCTGCTTGCTTCCCCCTGTTGGTTCTGGACTGACCCACACAGGGACATGTTCCCCCTTGCAGTGTTTGCGTTCCCTTTCCTGTCCCACTGCCAAACTGGCTAGGGCAGAAGAAATTCCACAGAAAGGTTCCACTGATAGAGAAGTGGCTGAGATTTTCAGTGGGACCTAATAAATGGGAAGGCTAACGTAAGCTGCAAATGTGGGGATGTTTCAGACGAACATAGGCGTCTAACATTGTGTAAGGCCTCCTGTGGTTTCCAAGTCATCCAGGTAGGACTGAAAAATGCAACGTGGGAATGAGTGAGCAGCCTTGCTGGTGCAGTCAGGATGGGCTGTTTCTCTCTAGTCCTCGTCTCCAAGTTCTGCTGCTTCTTGGCACCAGTTGTTTCTGTCATCCAGGCAGAAGTGAGAGCATCTTCCCCACCAAAGGTACGGTCCTGAGCTTGCCTTGGGCTTGGCTGACGCC
Source organism: Penelope pileata (assembly GCA_013396635.1). NCBI lineage: Eukaryota > Metazoa > Chordata > Aves > Galliformes > Cracidae > Penelope > Penelope pileata. The sequence goes on from WBMW01003761.1 coordinate 623,259, forward strand.
CACAGCATGTGGCAATGTTTCATGCTTCAGGGCCCAAAATGTCAGCTCTGGTTTCCCAAATGGATTTCACAGAATCACCTAGGTTGGAAAAAACCTTTAAAATCACCAAGTTCAACCATTTCTGAGAAAGTGTCTGAATTTTGAGCACTCTGATCCATGGAGGTCTGCTTGAATCCCAGAGCTACCCTTAATTTTGGAAGGAGCCATTCCAAAAGAGTGAGCTCTCCACCAGAGCCTTCTGGGTCGTGGCTTTGTATTTGATGTTTCTCAACGTCATCTAAAACGAAAAGGCCACGAAGGCATTACCTCTGTTTATAAAATGACAGAAACAAACACTTGCATTTACGAAAGCAAATGTCAACACCATTGATCCAAAGCTGGGTTGTTTACGATGAGGAAAGGTTAGGATTTAATGGAAGGTTAACTCCATTCTTTTTTCAAGGTGCTTAGAATCGCCAGGCTGTGCAAAGAATGTGTTTTTGATTAAGAAACATCTGACTTAACAAAAGCAAAGTCAATGTTAATATGTGCATAGTTTTGTATTAGCCTGCCTTTAATTTTGGAGTAAAACTCTAATGATTACAGTAAATTTGTTCATTTATGAAACAGAGAGGAAATGCGATACACAGAAGAGATTAGGGGCAAGAAAAACATCCCATCTGCTCACTCAGAGATGAGTGTGCTGCAGCCATATCCCCTGCACTGCTTCCTTCATGCTCCCTCAGAAATGGGGACTTGGATTTTTTGAGGATATGAAAACTTCCACATCAGAAGAGGAAAAAAATTAGGGCAGAAAGATCTGAGGGCTTTTATGTGCAGAAGAACATTTTGGTTCAGACTGAAAGAATGAAATTGAGCCTTCCTGTGGGTCTGAGTGTATCAAAGTGAGAAAGTAAGTGAAAACTACAAAACCTAAAATTTTGCAGCTTCTTGGGGAACAAGCAAGCCATGAAGTCCTCAGGATTGTGTCCTGAGTCCTTCCATGTGCATCCAAGATCCCATCCAACGGGAGCACGAAGCAGCAGCCAGAACTCCCCAGACATGGGGTGAAAGATGATGGATGGGAAAGGCCTTGCTGGAGGAGGACAGGGAGCAGAAAAGCTGCGCTGCTTTGGGGTGAGTTTGGTCCTGATGTGAGCAGATGGTGCAGGCTCCCTTCTCTGCTCCCTTCCTCCCCTTGCTGCCTCGAGGCTGGATGTGGGGCTGCAGAAATGCTTGCAACCCAAATTCCTTCTGCTGCCTAGATGTATTGTGCCCCATGTTTGCTGTAGCCATATTTTTGAATAACAGTAATAAAAAGGTTTAAAAGGAGCCTTTTTTTGTACAACAGAGCTTGGCAAACATCTCTTCAGCAAGGACATGGACATCCCTTCATCAACCATTTTGCTGCTGCACAATCTGCATCCTGATGGGTTTTCCCATCCTGGGATGGGCAGTGGATGGGACCTGCAGCAGCTTCCCCATTTCCACACTCTGGGCACCCTGGGGACAGGAGACAAGTGCTGGCACTCCGTTCCCGGCCAGGCCGTGTCCTGCAGGCAGGAGGCACCGTTTGATGTCACAGTGATGAGAAGAGCTGAGCTGTGTTTGGAAAGCGCCTGTTTTGGCGGTGGCCCTGATAAGGCGGGCGGTGGCTTTGATGGCAAAAGGAGGGGTCCGGGGGGACCCCGGGTGTTCGGATGACAGCACGGGCGCGGAGCTCGTAACGCGCTCCCCCGGGTTATCTAAATAGCGCATAAATCACTGTCAGGGCTGCCATTTCCTCCGACGGGGACCCGTGTAAGTGATTAATAACACACAAACAGTGGTACTTTGTGGAACTGCAGTAAATTTTATTATGACTTCCTTCCACTTGATAAGCACTTCCATGGAGACGCCCGCTCCCACCCATCCGCCGCTCGCCGGAGACCCTGGCAGCCCTCAGGTTAGGGAGGGCTCTGGCCATTTATTGACCAGCTGCAAGCCATGAAAGAGAGCATTTTTGCTTTGTTTTGTTTTCTTTGACAGGACGGAGCCTCTCGTCCCCACTGGTTGCTGCTGGGTTGTATCTTGCACACCTGCTGTTTTGAAAGTCCGTCTGAGTGTCAAGCGGAGTGCAACGCTGCGCGGGGCTGCCCACCCTGCAACGTGCCAAGGGGATGCACGGGGGCTGCAATGGAGAAAGGCCATAACTTAGTGCTTAGAGCTTGAAAAGTGATAGGAAAGATTGCTCGTGCTCTCACTGCTTTGTGCTGCTTTTGAGTATTCAAATGTTCTCTAAATATTTACAGAGATGCGTGTGTTTGTGTACGTGGAATGCTATTTTCTTAAGTGATACGTCATTTGTTTCTAGTGGGAGTGCAGGTTACTGGTAGACAAAGCACAGTGCATAGCAGCAATGAGCCCAGAGCAGGACCAGGGTAAATTCTAACTGGTCTGCAGCCTGAAGTTGGTTGTTGTTACATTAGGGATGTGATCTTTATCAGCTTTACATCAGCAGTCAAGTATTTTGTGTGCTTGGCAAGGGAGGATGGAACAAAATCACCGCCCTGCTCACCCATGCTGTTTTATAATCATGGTGGTTTTATTTTCTAGGTTTCAGTGTGCTGTACGAGAGGTAGGAGCAAGGTGTGCATTGTGCACCAGGAGCTGAGCCAGGTTTCGTGCCTCTCTGTGGAGCCCTGAGCCCAGAATTTTGGTTTTGCCACTGGAAGAGGCACCCGTGTGCATGGGGGAAATCACAGCAGTGTGTGGGACAGGCTCCAGCCAAGGCTGTGCCTGTTTGCTGGTGTTTGGCGGTGACCCTGAGCAGGCACCATGGCCTGTGCAGCCCTTGCACCTCCACTGGTGACTGTGTGGTCCATGAATGAACTTCTCTCCCTTCCTTTTGGCTAAGCACAAGCCAGTTTCATGCTCTGCTGCGTGCAGATGGCTGATGGCTGGCACGGTGCCCTGCGGATGCATTGCAATAACGTGCATTTCATGTGAAGGGAAAAGCCTCTGGAGAAACAAAGCTTTGAAGCGTTCAATTTGTAATGGTGCAACGCTGGCAGCAAAAACTGTGAATGAAAACTTGTGGGACACCGTGTGAGGCAGTTAATCTAGATGGGTTTCCTTATTTTTCTTTCCTCGTAGGCATGAAGTGTAGGTTGAATTTTATTCTGACAGCCAAATATGGGACTGACTGCAGAGCCATGTCTGTGTGCCCATGCTTCTGGGCTCCCGACAATCCTGGTTGTGAATAAAATGTAAATGAAGTGGTGAGGCGTTTCTGCAATTCCTAGAGCAAATCCAAGTGGTTTGCATGAGAGAGCGGGGGCAAAACGAACAGCGTCTGAGCTTGGTGGGGTGGCCATCCCAGATTCCTGACATCTCAGTCATTGCACTTGTCCAGAAAAAATGAGAAGTTTCAGAGGAAGAAAACAACTTGAAATAAAAAGTAGGGAGGAAGTGGGACTCATCTGGAGGTTCAAAGGCAGGGTGGATGCCCAAGGTTTCCAGTGGCATGCAGCGGTCACAGGGGATGATGCATTATTTTATCCTGTTGCCTCCATGTAAATGGATTTATGAATGCTCAAACTAATGAAGCTTTGGCAAGAGAGGTTTCTGACAAAGTCCAAGCCACAAATATGTTTCAGGGAAAAGGTAGAACATTGATTTTTATTTTGTAAAAATATTTTCCCAGAAAATACTAGGGAATTTTCAGTAACTTTTCTAAATGCATTTGTGAAGCCTTTAAAATTTTTGTGGATTTTTATCCTCCCATCCTAATCTTCACACAACAGAAACTAGCATTTTTGATGGAGTTCTCACTCAAGTATGTCCACAGGAAGTCAACCCACAAAGATTTATTACAAAGAAAAATTCCTTAGACACTATAATGCTCAGAATTACTCAAAACCCCACCACAAAATATTGAAAAATCTGCTGAAATTTAAAAAAAAATAGGGAATCTGAAGGATCACGGAGAAATAAATGTCTACTGTCCCACAAAAAAGGCTTTATGTCTACAGACAAGAAAGATTTGTGTTGTAATATATTCTGACACAGAACAAAGGAAAGCAAGCAGCCACCAGATCTGTCTTTCATACGTCCATATGGAATTCCAGTCCCTCTTTCAGGATTTGGTCTGGAGCCCATGCCCCGTGGTGGATCTCAGGGACTTTGTGAACATAAGCAGGGGACAACCCCTCTCCTCCATGGGTATGGCTGGGCCACAGGAGACCCCAGCACATGTGCCCTCTGCTGCAGCTCCTGACCATGGGGAGAGGAAAAGGAGAAAGAAGATTGGGGTATTTTCCAGACAAGGATGTGATTGGAAAGCATCTACGTGTGAGGAATGCGTGACCTCTCCCCAACTCCTGGTTATTATATCCACCACACTTTGGGGTTTAAATTCAAACCTCTTCACGTTTTCGCTGTTATCGTGGCTTTCTGTAAATGCTCTTTTATATTGCATTGCATCATTTATATCAAAACCAGATCAGAAAAAATTCTCTTTGGCCCTTTTTTTTATGACTGTTTGTGAATTTCAAAGCACTTCAGGATTACGCAGAGAAAGAAAGGTACTTCCATCCTTTATCTAAAATAGATTCATTCCTGTCACCGAGATGCATTAAAAAAATACATAAATAAAAGACAAACCAATTCCAGACAAGACAGATGGATATGATAGTTCTGCTTTGGGTGATGCTGGCAATGCTGAGTCCTTGCAATGTATTTTGAGTGGATAAAATGCACATGATGCTGAACAAAATGTGATTTTCACACAAATACCACGTGTGTGTATGTGTATGTATGCCTGCATGTATGTTTGTGTATGTTTTTATGCTTCTCATGAAATATTTCAGGCTCTCCCCCAAGACAAAATGCATGTGCATACAGCTGTGTCTTCAAGCAGACCTGTGTTTGCCAGAAGGAGAGGAAGATCTCCATGGGCCCTGTTTGCTGCAGCACGTTTCCTGCCATGTTGTGCCCTGCTCCCACCCCATTTAGATGTGGGCTGCATTTGTTACCATGTTCCTGGGAGATCATTAAGCAATGATGACTGCTTGTCCAGAAGAAATGGTGTGTAGAAGTCAATCATTTCAGTTTCACTTTAGAAGTGATTTCTTATATGCCTAGGATGAAGGATGCTTTGCAAATGAGATGGTCTGGATAATCCTGGGGCTTCACTCTTGCTTTCAAAAAGCTTTAGGTGGCAGCTAGTGGGACTATGCACTTTCAAAAAAATGACCTCTTGTTCAAGCAGGCTTCCTTAAGTCTCTTAGGTCTTAACAGTCTCCAAGTCTAACTGTGGTTTAGAAAGATTTGAAGCTGAAAGGAAAATGGCCCTGAGATTTGTGTATGGGGGAGGCCATCAAAAGTAAGAGCGTTTAGTCTTTCTTCTTCCAATAAAGCTATTGTCCACTCATCTACAGTGGGTCTCTGAAGAGGTTTCCATGCATTTTACTAGTACAGCTGGGGAAAAGAAAGTGAAATTTTTTGTTTCCCATATTCAACTATCCTATACTTCTTAAAGATTTTTTAAAAAATCATTCACTTAAAGGAAAATTCTCCATTCTGGCTGGCCTTCTGGACCCCATCATAGGTACTGCTGAGCACAGAATATGCTTCTTTATGGCTTTGGTTTCCTGCTTGCACCTGCTCCAGCATTTGTGCTGCTGTGGTTTGTAGTCCTCAGAGAAGTAATTTGCATGAGTCCACTGCAAGTTCTTCACGAACCCTTGCTTCTCATTGAGAATATAAACTTGCTTTACCCTTTGCACATGCCAGCACACTGCTGGAAAACAGACTACAGACTCAGACAGCTTTTCTTATTGCTGTTATGTTTCTGTCTTTTTAATTGCTCTCTGGTAAAACCTGGCCACCTGCTGCAAGAACCAGTTGATGAAGTGCCCTCCTGGCTGCTAAAGCAACACGGGAGTCAACCTAGTCTGCTGTGCTCTGAATTACCCCTGGAAATCCTCTTGCCATGAAGTTCACATCACCTCTTTGACACAGTGCAGAAAAGGAGTCAGATCTTGGGGAAGAGGCAGATCAGATTAGAGGGCTCATTTTCTTGTTGTTAATGGTCATATTTGTCATGGTGTGCTTTCAGGGAAGTATTTCTGCATGCTTGTGTTCAGGGGTGGTTATACTAAAGGAAATATCTGTAGTTGAATGAAGAAGAAACAATATGGAGAGTTGATTGTGTTCTCTTCCCAGTGTTATATTTGAAGAAAGGAGAAAGACATTCATTTATATTTGCTCTGGAAAGTCTCATCATACAGGGCAAATGGGAATAAAAAGAAATACAAACCCTTGCAAGGGCTGAGCCATTTCAGTTTCTTTGGGGCTTGCTCTCCTGCCTTAAATCATCAGAGCTCTGAGTGTCTTTAACTTAACTAGGGGCTTTAGGTCACATTTAGGCAACCCCCAATATTTTTATTACCACTGGAATGCCAAAAAGATTTTGAAAATCAAGAGAAAAACTGCGTTTACTTGTATTTTACCCAAATCTCCAACATCTGAGCAGAGTCACATCCCAGGTGGTGTAAATCAATGGGCTAACGAGGAGAAAGGATCCACGCTAATTTAGGCCTTGGGCAACCCAGAGCCACTAATGGGCTGAGAAGGCTGCTGGGGCTGGGCCTGCTCAGGGGATCTCAGGTAACATGGTCACTTCATCTTATTTTTTTGGACCAAGTGCAGCTTGGTTTTGGTCATGATATTCATTAGAATAATCTGTGGGGCTTTATAAGTGCTTTTTTTGTGCTTTTGCAATCTGTTGAGTGTTAGTGGTTGTTTACATGGTGGTGCTTCTTGGTGATCGTGGCGGTTGTGTGTTCTCTGTGATTATAAAACATTGCTAAGTATTTACCCCTGATTTCTTCAGCCCCTTTGGAGTGATGTCTGGAGATGGTACCTCAGTAATGAGGAACATGTGCCACGTGAGGCTCAGGTGCGAGGAGGGAGCGGGGGTTTTATAAAGCCCTGGCATAGCTCGGCCTGTTTGGATAGACCCAGCGGTTTGGACAGTCCAATGACATCCATATGCAGTGATTTTCTTGATTCACAATGTTGAAACTAAAAACCACTTGGCTTTAAACTTTAAGCCTCTGCATACATTCCCCTGAGAATGAGCGTTCCTGGCAAACTATAAGTTCTTAAATATCACTTCTCCAATTACATTCTCACAGGTTAGTATTTATGCAGGCCTGGCTTTTCAAATCCACGGAGCTGGTACTGGGCTGAGGCTTAATGCATTACAGGTGGCTTTTGGTGCTTTGGGCTCTCTGTCCAAACTGGTTCCAGATGGCCACACAGTATGAGTAATAACATCAGCTCATTAAGTTGCAAAGTTTCAACTACAATCACAGAATTATCAATGAAATAAAAGCTAACGGCGTATCAGCTGCACCCTAAGCCATAAATAGGATTTACAGCAAAACAAAAACCCCCTTTTGAACCCAGCTCTCTCATCGTTTCAGTGTGGGGTGTCCACATAATAGGTTTATTCACTAGTGAAGAAGTTTTTTTAAAAAAATAATAATAATTAAAAAATGCCCCACCCTCCCTAAAAGGTACTCCTGAAGGCTACTGTACTGAGATCCTGTGAGCTTCTGATTTTCAGAAAAGCTTTTGATTGGGGTCATTGAGAATGCACAGCAGTAGTTATCTGTGCTGACTTAGAAAATATCTGGAATGAGCCTAGGTCTCAGATCAAAGAGAGAGGTGGCAGAATGCCTTATGTTTCATGTTACACTTGCACATGTTATTCTTTGTGCAAATTGTTATCTGTCTGTAATGTGTATGTTATGTCCAGCAGGATGGCTCTTCTGACGTGTACAAGTAGCTCCTGGTACTTGTGTTTTGTTGGTCTAGATGTCCTTTCTGTTCAGCATCACTGCGGTGAAACGCTTCTCCAGCCTCCTGTGGAGACTGGGTTGATCATGATTCCTGATCTTGGCTATCAAGGGGTGATTTTTGCACAAAGAATGTAAACAGAGTAGAAAAACATATTTAAGTAATGCTGCTTTGAATTCTCTTACTCCTCGAGCCAAGTAGGAGGTGTTTGTACACAAATACAGCAGGGACTGAACAGCAGCTAAAGCAGATCCTTCTTTCAATTCTCCTTGACTCTGACAGCTCTGGCTTTTAGTTGACTTGATAGAACTCTCGTTGCTGATTGCTGAAACCTCAGCGCAACAAACATTTGCTGTTGTGTGCATGGCCGGCGTCCCTGGTTCCAGTGGGATTTTTCATACATGCGAGGTGATGTGTGAGTGTTGGCAAAACCTGATGATGTGGCCAGGCTGGAGCTGCAGTGTGGGGTGCAGAGTTGAGCAGAGCCCCTTTGCCATGGCACGGGCTGGGAGATGCTGGTGGGGATGTAACAGAGGGGCTTTCCAGTCCCTCTCACCCCTTCTTTCGTTCTGCTAAATCTGACCTCCTTGCCAGGAAATCAGGACTTGATTAGTAGGAAAGCTTAAATGTCTTAAAGAAAGAAGTTGAATTTAAGATACAGTGTCACAAGGTCTGTTGTATTTTGTGGTATATATTATTTTGGACTGATGAATAAGGAGCATTTCCAACCTGACTGAAACCATGAGCTGCTATTTTGTGCTTTTCTGTACTAGGGCCTGTGAAAACCAGCGTGTTAGGAGCATGAAGGCATCTCGCTTGGTGTTGTAGAAAAGCTATGTCCTCAAGCTTCACAGGACATGGCTTTTCTGCTTTGGTTTCCCAACTTTGTGGGAAGCTTGGGTAAGCTTTACGTGACCCCGATTGGTCCCAGAGGTCCCAGCTGTGGTTAAGGCCTGGATCTAGTACCCTGAGTCAGCCCTATGCTGATAACCAGTGCAGTGATCTGCTTGGTTACTGCTTCACACAAATAAAGGGCTCAAAGTCAGTCCCTTGATAACTACATTTGCTTTCTCCAGTTCTTAGATCTATCTTACCTGCTCAGCCTTCCCAGCTGCCCATCTGTTACATGTGTGGGGAAAACTCCCATTTATTTCTACCCCAAGGGCTGTTTACAGCAAGCCACATAATGTACAGCTTACGTGATAGTTTGAGCACATAGCATTAGGGAAGGTGCATGCACATCCAGCATCCTCCTATTTGTTGCTTAATTAGCACCATAAGTAGTCCTGTAGGTAGTTCTCTCCCAGCCTGTAATGGTGAGGGTCTCCCAGATGTGCAGTATCACTGCTTCCAGATGTTGACGGCCTTTTCAGAGTGCTAGGCACTGGCCCAAGGAAGGATTTGGTATCGGGGAATTCTGGCACCAACTGTGTTTCCAGCGATGTGTACACCGAGGAAATTATTGTGTGTGAGTGTAATGCAGAGATACCACTGGAGGCTGAACTTAAGTCCTGGGGCAGGCACAGTATTGATCAAAAGTCAGGGCTGTGGGCAAGCATGGACAAAAGTAACAGGGTGATTTAGTGGTTTTGCTTCTCAAGCCACTATTATCCTTTGTGCTTTTTGAATTATGGTGCCTCCAGATTGCTGCTCTGCAAGAGGCAGGTTTTCAGTGGGGGCTGGTGTTTCTGTGAGGCTTGGGGGCTGTGTTCAGACCTTCTGCTTTAGGCCCATAATTTGGGCAAGGCAATGTGTTAGTCACAGGCTGGTATCTCAGCAGGGTTCAGACCCATGCTCCATGCACACATGACATCAATGGAAAGAGCACACATCAAATTTTGAGCCCTAAACCAGGGAAAGCTCTGAGGTGCCTCTCCCAGGGCCTGGGTGCTGAGGAGGATGTGCTGAGCTGGGAGCTGCCCTACATCACCCAGTGTAGAACCAGGCAGAGCTGCATCCACATGGAGCTTTGTAGCAGGAACCTCTCTCCTGGCTTTTGGGTTGTTTTGGGGTACATGAGGGTAGGGCATGCCATGACAGGACATCTAAATGCAGCTCACCTTCTTGGCTCAAGGGCCTCCTCCCTGAGAGACTGCTGCAATACCAAGTTTTTTGGGGACAAAACTACTGCCCGCTTGTAGCTCTTGAGGCTTTTTGTGGTAGGATGTGTCCTGGAAGAAAGGCCCAGATGAGACACTATGAGGTCAGCACTCCATTTTGAGACTTCACATCATGTGAGGGAGCTTTAGGGGGTCCAAGAGGGTGGGCTCCTGCTCTCCCCACCTCTCAAAGCAGCCATTGGATGCATGAGCCTCGTACAGGCGTGAGGGGCAGAGCGGTGCTGGAGGATGTCTGTGCAGGGTGAGGAATGCCAGACCCACCCGCTGTCTCCAGATCTGTCTCCCCAGCCAGGCTCTGGATCTGATTTGGATGCGGAGAGATTTATAAGGCATTCTCTTAATTGGGGGGCCCCTGTAACGTTTGGGCTGAGAAACATGGGGAATGAGGAGACCTAACAGGGAGGCAATGGCAAACAGCGGCCTGGAAGGGAGCGCAGAGAGCTGGGGAGACCGGTGGCGTGTGCTGTAAAGAAGTAGGGGCAATAAAATACACCAATAAAAATGATGTGTATGGCCCTAGCCTCATCTAAGAAGAGGGAACAACAGCAGGTCTCTTCTAAGGGCAAATGAGAAAGCCCTCCATCTGCAAGCAATTATCAGAAACACATGGGAGAGGTGGACAGGGCAGACGAATCCGAAGCCATATGATATTGCACAGAAGAACGAGGCTCACGTAAAGCCTGGGAGTTCATATATTTCACAGCTCATGTTGCATGGAGACTTAGACTAGCTCTGAAACCATCAACTGGGACAGCTCTTCTCATTTCAGCCTCGAGGTCTGTGCATAGATGCCTCAAGCTGGGATGAGTGCTGGGTTGGAGGGGCTGGCATCCCGCTGGGAAGGGCTGGGAGCCTGCTTGGCTTGGCTCTGCACTTCCCTTCATAGACCAGCTGCAAATGTTTTATGCCACAGCCAGGGAAACCAATGCAGAGTGCCGAGTTGGGACAGAGAGAGCAATATGGGTGTGTAACAGCTATTGCTGCTGATGCCCTTCTGGGAATTTCCTATCAGTGTAGCAGCAGGATGATATCTGTGTCAGGGATGGGAGCCCCGGAAGCATTGTATGCATTCTTTCACACCTGCATGAAGAAAAAAACAGGATCTGAGTGAGTTCCCATCACTGCAAGGACCATGGTGATGTCTGAAGAACCTTGAGCTTCCTTTCTACTGTCTGGCCAGTAGATGGTTGGTTTTGCTTTGTCTTTTTCATGCTGACTAGTTACTTTTGCTCGGAAAGGAGAGAGCCTGGGAACACTGGCCCTCTCTCTGCATTGTATTGCTAGTGCCTTTTTTCTGAGCTTGTATTCTTGGTAGTGAGAGATGCTGTCTCAAAAGCAGAAGGCACCCTTGCTCACAAGAACATCCTTAAAGATGCTAATAGTCATCTGCAGCAGCAAGATGAGCAAGGAGCAGCTCTGGAGCAGCATGGCTGGACAGAGGGGCCAGTCCTATTGCTCTGTCTCAAGTGTTTCTATCTATTTACAATGCAAATATATATAAATATAATAAAAATGAAGAAGCAGGACACTGGGGAAGACACCTGTGAAACTTTAGCCAAGGAGGATGTAGGATAGAGGAGTGGGTGAGCAGTGCTGTTAGCTGTTTGAGATTGCTTCCCCAAGCCTCCAGGGCTGGTGAGTTCCATGGATTGCAGTCCCTGTACAGAGCTGGTGTGCCTGGAAGAACGTGGTGCTGCAAAACACGGAGCAGATCTCATCTGAGACCCAGCCCTGCAGCCCTCCAGGCCAGCTCTGCTGGGCATGTTTGTTCTTGGCTGTTAATCTGAACCAGCTATCTGAGCTGCTCTGCGTCCACTTGTGAAGAATGTGCTGCTGACCAGATGGATGCCATCGGTTCATTGATTTGGATGTATTTAACTTCTGTTCAGTGCATGCCCAAACTGGAATCAGCCTAACAGTGCCCTAAATCAGGCTAATGTGTTGGTTTGTTTTCCAAATGCCTCATGTCACAGATGCGGGGAAGTTCTCCCCACAGTATGTGGAAAACTCTCTTGTAGGGGTCAAAAATTGTTTTTTCCCCTGAGACTGGGCTCTCATCCCTAGGGACCGGGACCACAGCAATCTGGTTTCCCCAGCAGTGATCAGACAACTTTCTTCCCCTTAGTCCTAAGAGTAGGAGCAAGGATTTAGAGAAACAGAGTTCTAAACTTACAAATACCCTATTTCTTACCTTCTGTAAAGCTTTGAATGTTGCTGCACTGAGCTGCTATTGAGCTGCTTGCTTAGCATTTGAACTTCAGTGGGATGCTGTGTCTCTCTGTAGCCGTGTCATCTAAGGTGGATGACAGAATGGAGGAAGAACAGCTTCCAAATGTGGGCTTAAACCTTGCATGAAGGCTGCCCCATCTTCAAATGCACAGCTGTTTGCTCAGGTTAGGCTGAGGAAGGAGCTGGCATGACTGCAGGATGTATCATTCCTAAGTATGCTAATGGCTATTTTAAAAAAAGATTCCATGCAAGAAACAAAGAAAAGCTCCCATTGCTCCTGAATGTGCCGTGTTCCTGACCATTAATGTGGCTGTGGGTTTTTAACTGAGCAAGCAGATGTTTTAGTGCTCTGAGGATTGCCTTTGCAAAGGGTGGTGCTTACACTTCGGAGGGCAGGGGTACGTTCAGCCTCAGTAAACGTGTTGTGCTCCATCTCACTGAGCACTGAAAGTAGAAACTGCTCTTGGGTTTCATTGCAGAAGGGGCAGCTCTGCCAATATAAAGAAGAACCTGTTCAGTCTGCTTTCATCTCTGTGCATTATCAGAACTATTAAAATGAGGAAAGAGCTCTCTAAGCCTCATTGGACAATGACACTAAAAATACCCCGACAACCCCCTCAATCCCAAGTCCCAAACAACTGGAAAACAAAAGCCAGGCCCTAAACTCCCCAAAAACCCTAGGGTATCCATCACTGCCATGCATAATCACTGTTAGAAATCCAAATGAAGTCTGCAGCCTGTCAGTTCTGCAGACAGATTTGGTGGTGATACGAGCAAAGCCAACATTTAAAAATGACTGAATTCTCATTATAAAGATACACGATCCTCCTTCTCATTGAGAACAGTTGGGCTTTGCTTCCAGTGGAGAGCCAAGCCATTTATTTTATAGCTCCATTGTATGCTGCGCTGGGAATTGTTCCCGCAGATAGAGGTTTCTAGCATGTTTTCCCTATGTACTTTATTCCACATGCACTGTGCCCTTTGCACATGCTGAGGGCTCTCACATGAATTACATTTTGCCTGATTTGGTTGGATGGGTTTCCTACACTTGTGTCCTATAAATTGGCATAGTGGTGTATTTATTTTGGTAATCAACCAGTTCTTTGTAAATCTGTGAGCTTAATCCTCCAAGAGAGAGAAATAAAAGGCTCAGTCTCTTTTTCTAACAATGAAGATAAATACCTTTATTTTTATAACTTTTGGACATCTTTTTTCATGGCATTCAGCCAAATCATGAGGTCCTTGCTCAGGCAAGAGCACGCAGATGTCATTAAGTCCTTCACCAGGCTTGTTAGAGCATGGAAAAATCTCTTTAAGAGGAAGGATGGTCTCGTGGTTTTGCTATGGAGTGAGAATTTAGTTCAAGTTCTTGCCTCCGCTGTGTATTTCCAATGTGACCTTGCATCACCTCTCTCACTACATCTGCTCCCCAAAATCTCCTGCTGTCGAGCACATAAATCTCACTGGTGCAGAGGCCCTCTGGCTTCAGGCTGGTGCGTGCAGGAATTCCAGCTGAGGCCATGGAGTGTTTCAGAGGCAATGCAGACAGGAGAAGAGCAATGGGCTTTGGGCTCTGTCTGCAGGTCAGAGCCTGCTCCAGAGTGCTGGGATGTAAGCCAGGAGCCACCTGAGCCTGGCACTGCACAGCTGTGCCCATAACACCAGGTGTCTGCTCTCACCTTGTTAATACTGTCTCTGTTGTAAGGAGATTTGGATGCTGGTTGTGGTTCACCTGGTAGAGCCATGGGGCCTACGGGGACCTGAAGGAGCTGAGCTGGTTATTTGGGATCTGTTGTCCCTTTCCAACAGCTCATCCCTTCCCAGGTACTCTTAATCTAGCACTATCCCTCAAGGCCTTCTTGCGGAGTTTTTAATAGTGCTGGGAAAACGCGCGTGAAGGCCGAGTGTTTGACCAACGCAGTGGTGCAGGGAGCTGGCCTCCATGGGAGAGGTAACACTGGCTGGGAGCTGGCAGAGGCCTCAAGCACAAGCTGGGGTCACTTGGCTCATCTCACGAGGTGGTATAATGCATCAGGCATGCCGGTTGATGTGTTGCTGACTGTGGTGTGATAAGGATCTCCACATGCTTCCGCCTGCCCTCCATTTTCCCCCAGCTGGAGGGAAAACTTCACAGCAGTGGCCAGCGGGAGGGTGGGGATAGTGCAGCCCCTCTCCACTGCCATCTGGGACGGGAGCCTGCTGCAAGGAAAAACGTGCACGATTACAACTTGGCAGAGTTCCCCTCAGCGCACGCTCCCCCTCGTGCTCACAACTGTTTGTTATTCTAATGCGCCTACATTCAGAGCGTGAGCTGCGAACTTGTGCTTGGGGAGAGAGGCCTAGCACATGTGAAATGTTCACTTAGCTGAAGTGATGCTGTGTGTGCTAACCAAGCTTTGCAGAACAGCACCAGGAGGGCACGACCTAGGACCTGAGTGCACAAATGTCTTCTCCTGGCCTTTGGTTGATGTCCAAGTCTCTGACCACCATTGTCTACACTGGGAGCTATGAACAAGGCGGGAGTTAGATGTAACATGGCTATGGCAAGCAGGTTGCAGCCTCTCAGGTCCTTTCTTCTCCCTGCCCTGGCTGCAGGTGTTCATCAGGCACACATACTTCTGTGACTGCCTTGGGTTCCATCTGACAGCTGGGCAATGGCCAACCCTTCAAGACCTGAGCTGTGGCTGCCATCTCCCTGACTGCAGCACATGCTCTGTCTTTCTTTGGGAGTAAAGTTCACAAACCACTCTAAGTCATCCTTTTCTCTATGTCTCTTTCAAGATCTTTGCTTGCTGTTGCTGGTTTGAGAATGAAACTTTGTAATTTGGGAGATTGGGGGAAAGAAATTTATAGAAAAGCAAGAGTTTCCTGAGTGACTGTATCTGTAGGCAAAAAATCCCTTTGCAAATATGGTGATTTTCTGGGATTTCTTTAATACCAGCCTTTACCATGGAAGCAGTATGTTGGCCATAAATCTTAAGGCTGCTTAATTCCTATAAAATTCTGCCAGTAGTATCAAGTGATTTTACAACCCCATGCCAAATTAATAGCTGGGTGTCAACCAGTGTCACTTCCTGCTTGACAAATGACCATGACATTAAGCAGATTTTATTAATGCTTTTCTGCCTGATGATCAAGAATAGTAAAAGTGAACTGTGAGTATGGGGAAGAGTCAGTGCTCATTTCACAAATAGCGTCGCCACCACTTCTTTCTGCAGTGAGCCTGTGGTGCTGCCCACGCTGTGGGACTCTGTGTTCTCCCTGGACACATGCTGGCTCTATTTCTCCTTCTATGTGTGGTTGCCATAGGAAGGACATCTGGACTCATGGCCTTAGAGTCAGCTCTGGTCCTGCTGTAGATGGTTGCCTGATCTGATGAGGAGGGTGGTAATGTGGGACGTGCCCATGCGGTGCCTCTTGTAATATGTTGCCCAAATTTCCTCTTCGTAATCCATGTTCTGACATAGGAAAAGCCAAAATAAAGAGAGCAGCTGGTCTTCTAGCTGTTAGCTTTCCCACAAACTGCAGGAGCATCTGGTGTAGTCTTGTACCACTGATCTTAGGTATATTGATGTTGCCCAGAGGAGAAACTTTGTCTTCCACAGTGTTCTGGTGGTCACAGGAGTTGGTGGCACCTTGTAGGATTGAGATGCCAATACTGGAGTAAAAATTTGGTCATTAATCGAGAATATTCTTTTATGGTGACACCCAAAATGTGCATTGCCTCTGCAGAGGTACATGGATGACTGCAGTCCAGCCTAGAAAGCAGTTCAATGTCTTTTGACCAGGTTTTTTGAACAAAACACTGAGAAATATACAAGGATTTGGGTGAAACTTAGAACAGCCACACAAGGAAAAAGAATCAGAGGATAGAGCTGTTTCTTGGTGCTGTGATGCCCTTGTGAGAAATCCTTCACAGGTAAATGGTTCCTTCTTCTGCAAAGGGGCAAAGACCCAGGAGAGGCTGTCCTACTGGGAGATTTGTGCATTCAGAAGACAACTATCTTCAACAGGCCTGTGGGTTGCTGGAGGCAATGATCTGACTGAATTTCTCTCTACCTTCCTCCATCCAGCCCATGCAAGCAGATGGAAACAGCATCTGCCAAGTTCACCACATCTCCCACCCTGCAATAACAATCACAGATCAGCTCACCTCTGGCCCACAGTAAGTGTCTGGAGAACATCTTCTGTTGCCAGTTGCCCCACGTTCAAGCCTATTCTCTTTGGCTTAAGCCATAGCTGTGGACTTGGCTTTCAGTACACTAGTGAAATGCATTAACAGAGGCCAGGCGAGGACGTTACGATCAGCAGCTTGAAAGAAATTTGCTTTCTGAGTCAGCTCTCAACTTCTCTAGCACTGCCAGCACGAGGACTCACTGCTGTTTCTCCTGTTGCCCTGGCTATAGTTGTTCCAGCTATTTCCACTGTGTATTTTGGGAAGAACTGGAACGTTCCACTCAGTCTTCCAAAATCTGAGTATCATTCCTCATGGCCCTCCCTAACACTTAAGAGTCTGCCCTGGATATGCTGCAGGTTATTTTTATCCATCCTGAGTTGTCATGGTCCACCCAATCTGGCCCAGCCACCTGCAGCTGGGTTAGCAGTGCTGCATCCACCCTCTCTGTGAGGTGTCCAAGAGATACAGCAGGGACGGTCCTTGGTAGGGGTGGTAGATCCTCCTGGCTCAGCTGAAATGAGAAGGGAAATGACCAATGCATGGCACAAGATATCACTCAGAATCTGGGTCCTACTGGAGCCTGTTGCAGTTGTTTTGACTGTCTTCCTGGGTCTCCTTACAAAGGAAATCAAATCCTGTAGAGGAATGCCATGGAATCAGTACTTACCTAGGGTTTCGGCTGGGAATCAAGATTGGGGCGTGCTCCCTACTGACACAGACAGCCATTCAGTCTCTTCATCTGAGCAGGACAGCACACTCTTCCTTTGTTTTTCTCCCTTTCATCCCTTGGCTCCCAGGTCAACATCAGGATGCACACAGTCCCCAAGAACTGAAGGCTTGATTTCATGACCATGTGTCACGAGAGCCAACTGTGCTCTGCTTGGATAATTCAGCCCACAGATCAAGGAAGAAAGAAAAACAACAAGGAGGAAGGATAAAGGTGCCCTATGGTGCAGAATTATCTAAGTCATACTCCATCTTCTGAGCTCCTTTTACGAGCCTTAGACTCATAACGGGAGATTTTGACATGCATTGCAATCAATCAGCCAACCAGTCAGCCGAGGAGTGTCTACCATGTTCATAATCCCCAGTAATTACCAGGGGAGCAGCTGCAGAATGAACCATGAGGCTCACTCAGTTTGATTTACTTCATTAGCCTCTTCAGCCCAGATGTTTGGAGATGCACAGGTCGCTGAGCCAAAGAATAGTCAATTTGCAACAAGTGGCCATTAGGTGCTAATATCTCTTTGCCACAGGATTGGCAGCGTGAGCCATGCTTACATGGGAACTGCAGCTGCAGGATATGAACATCTGAAAGCACTGTTAGAACATAAGAAAAAGAAAACAGCTCAGACACATGACCTCAGGGCCAACATTTTATTAAAAATATATATTAATGCTGTTCCCTCTGATAAAGAACTTATTTAGACCTTGCTTAAACTGAAACCTAACCTATTGCATAGAACTACTGTATCTTCCCACACAGGGGTTTATTTTGTCACCAGGCCAAATACAAAGTCATGTAGTTAGAAGCCTTTGGCACCTGCCTGCACATTTGCATCTGGGAAGAAAATATTTTTGTCCCTTCTTTCCCTTTCCCTGTATGCAGTTAGTTTATAGAGCCAAAGCTACCCCTAGGGCTCGCTTCTCATACTTGCTCTCAGAACAAATTGATTCTCAAGCCACCGAGTGCTGGGATGGCTGTGGGGAGTGGAGAAGTTCAGCCGTTTCTGATGGTAGGCTGCAAAGTCCAAGTGTGACAAAGCATTCAGGAGGACGCTTAATTACGTTACAAGGTGTGAGGAACTTGGAACCGTAATGCGAGCACCGCTATAGGGAAGATTATTGTGCCTCAAATTTTCCAAGTGGGGAGCTTATAAAACACAAGCTTTTTATTTTATACCATTTTTATATTATAATTATGTTGTACCTCACACTCTTAAACGTACGAAAAGCGCTAATATTTTATAACCTTGCTGAACTGGAAAGTTTGAGGCATGTGCATTTCACAGTGATGACAGTTTGATGCATTGATTTTATATTTTATTTTTGGGGAGTTGATCAAATGCCCTTGTCAAAATTCCTTAAGAGCATCTCACCCCTGTCCAGATTTTCATACCTGGTCTCACCAAAGTCTTATTCAAGACCTTACAATAGAGTTCAACTGATTCAAGGAGGCTATGTTGGTCTTACTATGAGTTGATTCACCCAAGCTTTTTAATGATAATAATAAATGATTCTTAATGACATCAGTATGTCATTTCTGATCGCTTTCCCCTGGGACTCAACCATGTTACAAAGGAAGCTGGTGTCACTCTGTTTTAAAGATAAAACACACCCAGCTTACCAGCAGGGATGTTAATTAGACTTAGGACATCCATGTTTAATCTTCTTGCTTTTATCCTTTTCCTACATGCTACAGTATTTAACAACATGTGGAAGCAAATTAGTTAAACATCTGTTCCATGCCGGACTCATCCATCCAACCCGTCATTCAGTGCGTGGGAGGATTTTAGGGGTGAACTTGGCTGTGAAAAGGCCAGATAAAAATAGCACCAAGTCCTCAGCCGTCAGTTCCAGACGGGGTTCATCTTCACCAAAACTCGCTGGTTTGATGTGAGATGTTCCAAGCTGAGTTTCCTGGTTGTTTTCCCTCCCATCCTCACAGTGATCTGAAGAAGGCTGTTGTAAAGCAGAGTTTTCCATGGCCTGCTGCTGGAGGAGCAAGAAGCTGAATGAAGGGAGCTTATTGTCTTGCTGCGCTGGGCCTCTTGGATGCTTGGTGATGCACCAAAGTGCAGGGGCAAAGGAGAAACGTTGGGCCTACACAAGTTGTTGGGATGGGGTGCTGAGCAGCAACATGCTCAGGGTGCTGCCTGGGGAGGTGCTCATGGAGGAGTTTGTTCCCTGACTGCCTCCGGGGTGATAAATCCATTCTTAGCTGTTTGCTATGGAGTCCCTTTCCGTAGGCTGCTTCCAAGGTAGCCCAGATCTTGCTGGGGATGCTCTGACACGCACTATTTGTGGTGCAGCAATGCTGTGTAGGTGGCTTGAGAAACTGATGAGCAGGACCAATGCTGTGGTGATGTGTTTCACCAAGAAGCAGAATGGTCTCTTTTGTGGAGGCTCGTGATGGTGTCTTCTGGCCTTGAAATGAGAGGTGCTTGTCTTTGGCAAGTCCTGCTGGGAATGGTAAAGCAATTATCCTGCCTGGAACAGGGCTTTGAAGTGCACTGGCCTTGCTCTTGCCAGCGTGTAACCTGGCAGGGCCAAGCTGCTCGGGTACAAATTTCTTCTCCTCCATGGCAAGCAGGGAGCCAGGCATGAGCTGCAGCACTCCCAGCAGAGCTTGTTGCAAGCTATGCCTTGGGGCAACTTGCTTTCCCTGCTGTGAGAAGCTGTAAATCACACACCAATAAATGCATGGAAGTGGCTGGGCAAATATTTTGGAAGACAGAGAGAAACTTTGTAGAAACCACTGCTTTGTGAGTCACTTATAGGTGGAAAAAGGTGAACTGGAGAGATCTCCCTGGCAAGTAATTTGCTGACTGTTACTTGTCTTAGCAGCTCTGCTCCATTTCTTCCTTCTCCCTTTTTCTTATCTGTTTGCTTCTTAAAGCTTGCTGTTCAAAGTTTCCAAATTGGGAGGGGGGGAAAAAAAAAATCAAATTACTAATGTCAATAAATACTTCAAAGGTAGAGAGAACTCACATGCCAACTTCTAGCCTAGAGCTTACTTTTACAGAGCTGTAATAAACCCCTTTAAAAAAATGTTTATAATGGCCATGACCGTGGTACTTAACTATTGCAGAGCTTTCTATCACCCTCATAATGTTAAGTGCCAATAAATCACCTGAACTGTCGTGGCATCCTGTATTTATTTACAAAGCCCTTCGAGGAGTATTTTTTGATTTTATTGACTAAGGGGGACAGAAGCTGGGGGCTCTCTCCTTGCCCAGGAAGGTGAGCTAAATGCTGCCTGAGCCTCCAGCCGGCCTCTTGCACCCGAGGTAGGCTGAGGTCTGCAGTGCTGCTGGTTTTGGAGGAGTTTCACAGGGGATCCAGCGCTGCTGGGAGGCTGAGCAGTGGCTGCCCGGTGGTCGTGAGCATTGCTCAGGGCTGTGGCCAAAAATGAGTTTTGTGGGATGGCACAAGCCTGCTTTAAAATGTGAGGCATGAAGCGAAGGGCCTTCTGCTCACAGGCACTGCTCCAAAACCATCCAGGCTCTGCTTATAGCAAAAGGGGATTTGGGGGTTCTGATTTCCTTTAAATTTCTGATTTAACTCAGGATTTTGTACTGGCCCTCGTAGACTCAACCATGTCCCTCTTGCAAACAGGATGTTTGCTCTTCAGTCTATCGAGCATTCACAGAATTTTGCTTACTGAGAAGCAGAGGAAGTAAAACCATAAAATTCATCTTATCCTTCATCATAAACACTTCTTTCCTGCAAGCTATTATCTCTCCAGTAGAAGTTTTTGGAGACAACTCCCTGCTGAAAAGAGGGACAGAGAATTCCTGCCACCAGGGCAGGATTAAAGCTCTTGGTATGAGCGTGGACACAGTCTTGGTTTGAAATTAATGCCTGAAAAATAAACTGTTTTCTCAAAAAAAGTAAACACAGTGAATTTTCCAACTGTGTCAATAACCCCAGGGCAAAATGGATTTAGAGGCAGAAATGGATCATAAAGAAAAACAAGGTTTAACTGTTAGTAATCAGAAGTCAATCTTAGAAGTAAAAGACCAAACAGCCTTGAAAGCTACCTGCCTCCTCCTAGAGCGTGTTCTGAAGATCACCACCACGTATAGCACAAGAAGCTGCTGCCTCGGAGTGTATCACCTGGTTGGAATTTTTCATGGAGCTTGAACTTATTAGAAGGCAGCCCCAGTCAAGCAGAACTGTGCAAATTAAATTGGATTTACATGGCAAGGTGGAGCCCAAACACGGCAGCTAGGAAATGCCTGAGAAGAAAAAGACAAACCGGAGGGGAACGGGGAGGAGAGCTGCTCTATGTAGACAGTGTTTAAAAAATAAGAATAAAAAAAATTTGGACTAACAGAGCAATAAAATTAAAATTCCCGCTGTAGCTGCCCTGGGGGGTTCAAAATGAGACGCTGAGGGAGAGTTCAATATTAGAGGAAATAAACAGGTTTCAGCATATAATAAGCAGGAGGCTGGGATATTATAGGATAAAGTGTTCTGGGATGGAGCAAGCTGACCCAGAGCATGTTCCTGTTGTGAAGAAGGGTGAAGGCTTGATCTTCAACCCTGTCAAAGCCTGAAGGATTTAGTCTATTGCTTCCAAAGACTTTGGGTGAAGTCTGGGTTGCTGGTAGATGTTAGGAGCTTCGTATTTTCTTCTCTTTAAGAAATACGCCTGTTAGCTTGTGTTCCTGCCTGTTACCTTATCATAATATGGTTTCTTCATCAGTAATGTGTAGGCTTCATCTGAATCTCTGAATCTGTAGATACTGAATTGCTTCCATATGCCAGATACTTCAGTGGAGAGACCCTCCACTTTGGGAATGTTGTTACTGCCCAATGTAATCTTCTGTGACTCATAACGTAAACTCAAAGTTATTGCAATTTATTAGCAATCACAATTTGCCAGGAAAATAGCATCAAGAGTGTATCAGAGCAAGTAATTCAATTGCAAAATGAACATGCCCTCTGTTGCAGTCTGAGCCCATTAATGTCGACTTTCCAAATCCAAAGAGTGATTTCCTCTTGGGCCCGTATAATAACGTGGTGCAGTATGTTTTCCTCTGAAGGAAGCAACAGGACCTTATTGAATCTATGGAAAGGAATTGGTTTTCTGGCTTGTTACTTAACAGCTGATCCTTACTGTCAACATTTGTGATGAGTAAACCTCAAGAAACAATACAGCCGAAGGCTTAATCTGGTGCCGCTGGGATTTGTGGAGTGATGTTGTGGCCGTCCTGGGGACCAGGCAGGAGGTGCACGCAGGCCCCCTGCGCCCAGGTCACCCTGGCAGAAGTGCACAGAGCTCTCCTTCGAGATGAAGGGATTTGCTGACAGCGATACTGTGCTGCTGTTGCCATCAGCAGAGCTTGGGAGAGGGGCACGGAGGAAATGTGGTGAAAAGAAAGTCATGAAACAAGTGCTAAATGTGCCATTTCCTGCAGGAGCAGCTCAGCTTACGAGAAATCCTCCCTTTTGCATCCTACTGTTTGGAGTGTGGATTTGGAAGGGTGAGAAATGGCTCTTTATTGGTAACACTTTGATTCCTCTGATCCCGGCGGGCTCAGGGCTGGGATTTCCTCCAGCTAAATGCTGATGTGAGCAGCCCCAGAGTCTGTTCCTGTAGAAATATTGGTCTGCAGCAGGTTCAGCCTTCAGCCGTGTAGGGTCAAGGTGTTATCTCAGAGCCCAGCACTTGATGTGAATCCCTGCAGGGACGGCAGTGCCATTTCCCTTCAGATGGAGCTGGTCTCTGAAGCACTGAGATCCTCGTTATCAGCCAGAGATGTCCCCAGGACTGTCCCCACGTGGTGGGCAATGGTGGCTTGGCCTTGCTGTGGTGCACAGCCATGGTGAGCATCCTTGCAAGCCTCGGGTGTTAGCAGGTCCCAGCTGTTAGGGTGGCCTCACTCCACAGAGTCCACTCTGAGCTGTCAGTGGCTGAATTATTTTGGTAGGAGCATAAAGGTTTAAAAACACACAGCCTCCTGAGACTTTGGGTGCTAGGTGGTGCTTGGTAGATGTTGCACCCACCCATCTGCACAAAACAGGGCTCTGCCTACACACAGCTCTGTGATGCCTGTTATGGCATGCAGGCTTGGACACAGGAGCAACGAGTCCAAGGTTTAGCCTAGTGCAGACCACATCCTTACAGCTCTTATATGGTGGTGGAGCATCAGTGCACTTCAGTGGGATTTGTCTTATCCACTAGGGTTAGGAAACCAGTAGGATCCATGTCATCCATTGGGATTCAGTGCTTCAGTGTGGACTGCAGTTATCCTTCAACAGTTCTCTTCCGTCCGTCCTTCCTTCCGTCCTTCCTGGAAAAAATGGGTATGAAGTTCTCTTCCCCTCTTCTCGAATTGAATGGCATTTTTTCCCTTTAATCTCAGTGGGATCACTGGTATTTGTGTTTCCATCAGCCAGTACCCAAGTGTAACAGCTGAGCTGGTCTGCAAGAAGTGGTTTTCCTATAGAGGAAAGAAGAACTCTGCTGGAAAAGCTTTTGTTTGGCAGTGGCTGGATAGGGTTGTTCTGGGACTGATTTAAAGAGCACTGGGTAATCTCATGCAGATTCCCCCAGGGAAGCCATAAGTTAAGTGATGAAAATGCCTCTGTGTGTTTTACACAGCTCTGCTCTGGGACTGGGGGAGAGGCAGCGGCTCTGGAGCGCTGTGCAGATCCCCGTGTGGCTGATGTCACTGCCGAGGAGGTGGGATGCTCCCCCATGGCAGCAAGTGGGATGAAGCATCCAAGCTGTGGAGATGGGCAGTGTAGGGCTTTTGGAGTAGCATAGCACCATCCTGATGCCCCAAAGGGCATCCCCACAGGGGAGATGCACTCCAGCTTCTTGCTTGAGTCTGGCCACTCTGGGCTGGACCCATGTGATGCTGAGCAGGGACCTGCTTGATATTTTGAGACTGAGAAAGAAAAGCAATGGTTCTTCTGGGTCACTTGCCCCTCACTGCTGCCCCTCTGTTGGTTCCGGGATTTGCTCTGAGGGTGCAATGTTTCACCATGGTCACGGTCCCACTCTGAAGTCTGCAGTGCTTATGCAATGCCTGCAAGTACCCAGTGCCAGGGAGATTGATTTCTACTGCACATGTGCTTTGTGTTTACATAATTTGTATGTTCATTTGCAGTGCATAGACTGAGAATGGAGGAGGGCTTGGAAGAGGTGGAGGCAGCTTGTTGGTGATGCTGCGTTTGATGTGGCTGCCTTTTCGTGCTGGAGTCTTGCGTGTGTGTGTGACATAAGCGGTCTTAAAAATACAAGGGGTTGGGTGGGAGGGGAAAGAAGAATGGAAACTGCAAGTCTTTTACTGAGCTATACAACATAATAACCCTGGCAATTAACTATGGGAAAGCTCTGGAGCTGGGCTTTTTTATGCCATGCGTTTGTTTTCAGTCCAACAGAGACCTTCCCACTTGCCGCACAGGAGCTGTGCCCAAGGGGACGTGGCTATAATGAGCTCCAGAACAGGGTGTCCCTTCTGGGGTATCTGTGTGTTTTGTCCATAAAACTTACACCACCACCCCCCTAAGACAAACGTAAAAAAAATTGGAAAGTGAACTCCAAAGGCTTCTCTGATGAATGGGGTCCTTTGTTTTTGAACACTGTCACCCCAAATGGGGAGACTTATAGCAAGATTTCAAGCTGCTAATGAAGAAAGGCTGCTGTGATTATTTGGGTGGAAAAGCAGCAGTCCTTGCTCAAGGAACAGCAAGCTGCCATGCAGGGAAACCTTTGGGCATTGCCATGTTGTACATACTGCTCAGAGATGCTGCACCTGGGGGAAGACACTTGGCCAAATCCCAGTAAGTTCTGAGCTCTGTCTGTTGCTGAAGCACCCCCTGGTTGTTAAGATCCAGCAGGAAGGCTCTGAAGGTGCTGGGAAATGGGATTAGATCCTTACCCCAGCCTAGTCCCAAACAGGGTTTATCCTCTGGAAGAACTTCCCTGCGTTTGGTTGGCTCTCTGTGACAGGAAGGCAGGTTTATGGCATGTGCTCACTCTGCAGTGCTAATGAATTTGAGTAGTTAATCAATGTAGTGTGAGTTCTCGCTTAAAAAAAAAAAAGGTCCATAAACCCATACAATTTATGCTTACTCTTTGCAGAATGTTTTTTATTCCATCAGTCTAAACACCGAGTAGTATTTTAAACAGATGTAGGCCATCAGTTTCTATAAACATCGTAATTGTTTGGCACCGCCGATGCTTACATTTAAAGATGCCGTTTGCAGAGATCCACACAGAAACCAGGCGCGCGCTTTCTGCTGTGCATAGGAACACAATTTACGTTCTGTTGGAGGCCCGTAACTTTCCTCCTGTAAAGCTGGCTTCAGCTCCAAGCCTGGCACCAGACAACAGCTGCTATCCTCACAGCTTTACGTAGCTCCGTGCTGTGCACCCGGCTGCCTTAAAGGGGTTTGGTGGGAGGATGTGGTTTGGATCCCACCCCAACAGCTCTCTCTTCTCCACTGCAAACAAGATGCCACGTTGCTGGCACCTTTTGTTGCTCAAGGTCTATCGGTACAGCCTCTGGGAGCCCGATTTCTATGAGCTCACCCTAAGGGTGATGGTGAAGCTGATATTGCCATCCCCAGAAGGCAGGGAAGTGTGGTCCTCGTGTCAGATCGCTCAGCCTCTCGTAAAAGTGATGAATTGAGCTGGAGATGGGGGGGGGGGGGAAAGGAAGGGATGGATAATATTCATGCTAATAAATCTAGCGTGGCAATTAGCATCGCCTTTAGAAATATGTGTATTATCAGCACAAATGGAAATCCAGACAAGAGCAGCGGCCAAGAGCTGCTCTGTGTTTATAATCAAACAGGATGGACCCAGCATTAGCTGGGACTGCTGGCCAAGCCCGTGGCTCTCCTGGGCTGGGATGAACGGCTCTTGCTCAGCAATCCTTCATCGTGAGCTCACCCACAGCTCAGTCCCTCTTACCCCATATTATGCAGCACGGTGGTGGGATTGCCATCATCTTGTTGCAGTCAGTCACTTTTGTGGTTAATAATTCCTTTCATCAGCCCTCGCTGGGCAAAACTGAACACTTGTGGACTGTGGCATTAAGTATCCTGAAGATGTCAATGAATTCAGGGCTTTATTGCTCCTGCCCCAAGAGCAGCCCCATGTGTGCTCCCCTCCAGTTATGAAATAGTGAATGGCAACAATAAAGTGAGACTTTGCTGATAGCAGATGTTCAGGTCACAGGCTCATTTCTTAATACACTTTGGCTGCAGACTCTAGCTGAGCAACCAGATTGCTAAAGCATCATGAGTGTGGATAAACGTATGGTCAGGGCATTGCATAATTCTGCCTCAGTGAGACATGCAGAGAAAGCTGTGAATCTCACTGCTGACCAAGAAAATGACTGCTTCTTCCCTCTCTGACCCTCTCAAGTGAGAGTTCCTGGGTTTTCAGGTTGCTTATGCAACATGATTAAAGTTATATAGGGGCATTCACCCCAGTGACAGAGGTTTCGTGAGGGTGGGCAACTCCATGGTGTGAGGAACAGGTCCCTGCAGCAGCAAAAAGGAGCCACTTTTCTCAGAAAGCACTAAACTTCACCCAGAAAAAAAGCTTCCAAGTGTATACGATGAAAGTTGAAGCTGCAGCAAAAGGTTGGAGTTTATGGAAGTGGTTCGCGGTTGTGGTTGCTCAGTGGTCGAAGCAGTTTGCTCTTCCATCTGCTCACAAGGGTCTTATTCTAGGAATTCCTGCTCATGTCACTGGGAATTCAGCCCTCTGGGTCAGAGGGGGCATGGCTTAGGAGTCAAAAATGCAAGAAACTTGGCTTCAGGCAGATATTGCACTCTCTGACCAGGGCAGAAGCTGATGTCAAGTTTTCCCCAGGAGTCATACTCCTACATGGAAAGAAGCCCAAAATGCTTGCACGTCGACTGCCTGCTCAGAGATGATGGGTTCTTACTGCCAAACTGTTTCAGGAGGTCTGCTTTTGGAAAACGGACTGCGTCCTGCATGCTGATTTCCCTCTGGAGAACAGGCATTTCTCAACCATGGCTGAGCCACCAGCTCTTGCCAAAGTTGGGGTCAAAGGGGACATCTACTCTCACCTTATCTCCATCTGCACCATGCTCAGGAGTTCAGCTCAGATGCTCTGCCACTGCACTCTCCCCTCCCTTTCAACCAAGGTTGGTGTCAGAGACCTTTCTGAAGGTCTTCAGGGTGGCTTATGGCAGCATGTCCATGGAGAAAACCCTTTCCTGGGTACTCCTGCTTTGACTGTGACCCAAACACACTACTGGTGTGGGGTTTGGGGTAACATAGCAGACACTGACATGGGAAAAAATCTAGTATTTCCCTCCTGTTCTTTTGCTAAAGTGGTGGATTTTAAAATACAGTGGATTTGTTCTCCCCAAATGAAGAATGCTTAGAATTTTTTTTGCTGCAGAAATGAAGCTGAATTCTTAGGCAATCAGGTTATTGGCAGGTAGTGCTGCGGAGTTTTAGGCATCTACATATGCCATCATTTAAGTTTTTCTTAATCATATTAGGATCATTGCCTTGGTTTCTCAAGTGATGTTCCCATTTCTAAAGATATGCAGGATTTCTTTCTTTAGGTAGCAGGTACAGGTGAGTTTTGGAAGCAGTAGCTGTTCGGTTCAAACAAGCACATCTGCAGTCAATGGCCAATCCAGAGTAGATCTGAATTTCTTAGGTCAGACTTGGCTACCCCCAAGGTACTTTGATTCTATGACTTTAAGAGGTCCAGCAGAAGTTAGTGAACAGATCTTCTGCTGGTGTATGAGAACCATCCTACTCAGTGTCTTGACAGTTACATGAACATCTTAAAGAAAACTAAGTTAATACATCCCTTCTGGTCTCCTTTGAAGGTAGTATTTGTCTTGTTTCGGTGTGTGCACCCTGATCTGTTCTTATGAACTGATTTTCCCATTTTTACTGGGAAGAGCCCATCAGCCAGAGCAGTGATGCCCCCTGGTCCCAGCATCCTCAGAGCTGGAGAAACCATAGAATCATTTGAGTTGGAAGGGATCTCTAGTGGCCATCTGGTCCAACTCCCCTGCAACGAACAGGGACATCTACAGCTCCATCAGGTGCTCAGAGCCTGGCCCAGCCTGACCTTGAATGTCTCCAGGGACTGCACATCCACCACCTCTTTGGGCAACCTGTGCCAGTGCTTCACCACCTTTACTGTAAAAAAAAGAACCTTCTCCTTATATCCAGTCTAAATCTCCCCTCTTTAAGTTTGAAACCATTTCTCCAAAACCCCATACCAAGACCTGAATCTCAAGACTTGGCCTCCACCAGGCTGCAACATGAGGTCCAAACATCAATAGCAGTTGGTTAGAAAAGGCTTATTCCAATATAAGGTTTAGCAATGTGTGAGTATGTTTGCACCCTGGTGGGCAGGGAGCAGAGCCCACCTGGGCCGTTGCTCCTCAGCACACTCCCAGCTCCTTACAAGCTGCACTGTGGCAGCTGCATGCAGCCAGAGCAAATGGGGACTGGCTTTGAAGCCATGCTTGAGTCTCCTGCAGATCCCACATCCTACGATGCCTTTTCCCTGCAGCCGAAGATTTCTCCAGCAGCCATGCAGAAATCAAGCTCCGGAAACAATCCCCTCTGGACCCTAGTATTTCTACCAAAAAGAAAAAAGAAAATGCATACAAAATGCAGAAGTAGCTATTTGTGAGCCTTTCAGGACTGCAAAGTCCCTTGCCTGGCAGCTGCAATACACGCACCTTGGGAAGAACAGGCCTCTCTTCAGCCCTTGGCACTTTGTTGTGTGCGCATGGGGCAGCAGCAAAGCCCTTCTGTTCGGTGCAGGCTCTCCATCCATTACGCTTTTACCATTCCCAGTAACCCAAGATCCAACAAGAGCTCCTTTTACATCATTTGGGACCAAACTGGAGCGTGGCTGGGCAATGTCTTCCCTGTAGAACAGGAGGAGGAAAGGGCAGTGGTGGGCACCTCGAGTCTGCGGGGAAGTCACTGAGCAGTCAAGTTAATTATTTTTAATGAACTGGGCCAAAGCCAATTGTGTTATTTTGTATACCATGTTAGCTTGGAAAGCAGTGGAAGCACTTGGCATCTCTCCCCAGCCATCACAGGGACCCCTTTGTGCTTTCCTTTTCCCCACTTTTCTCTCATGTGCAGAGCTGGCTCCCACATCTCCACTTGCTGACGCTGATTGATTGCATTAATATCACTGTAAATATTACATAATCTCCGCTTACAATGCTAGGAGGAACTGATGAGTTTTACGTTGCCAAGAATTTTCAGGCTGGAAAATAATAATAATAAAAATAATTTAGAAAAAATAAAATCTTTCTCCTTTTTCTTTTTTTTTTTTTTTTTTGCCATTGGCCCTCTTGGCTGCAGCCCAAGAAAAGGCTGTATCCACCCTTTGTGGCCATGGCTTCAAGGGGACAGTGAAAAAGAAATGGGAAAAGGCAGCCCCCATTGTGGCAGGAAATTTGGCCTCTGTAGGTGTTATGGTAGCAGGGAGAGGGGTAATAAAGGATGTCTGACTGCAAAAAATAGGGTTTAAGGAGGGGCTCTGTGGGATGATCGCACCATGCTCAGTGCTCCTCCTCCAGCCCAGGTCATGGACCTGGTCCTGGCAGCACCTCCTGGCCTGCCGGCCCCGCTGCCCCCCGCCTCCCCCCGCAGACGGCCGCGGATCACGTTGCGTTTTGAAGCAGGCGCGCTGCTTTCAGGCTCCGTAGCAAATCCATTTATCATAGCAGCCTTACATTAGCTGAAGCATAGGAGATAAAAATTATCTTGGAAATCTAAACATAGATTCTAATCTAAGGTAGAGCAGCATCTGTTTCCCATTACTTTTCATTACTTGCAAGATTTGAGCCGCGTTACTCCTGGGGCGAGATCTTTCTGAAAGCGCTTCCCAGCCTCAGTGCTGACTGCTGCCCGTCTCCCGGGGCTCATCTGCTTGGGATTTGCTGCTTACTCAGCCTGCAGCGAGCACCCTGCACACTGCCGGGCTCTGTGGGCTGAGCCGGGGTTGTGCTGACCTCAGCGGTACCATCCTCTCTTTGGGTGAAAGGGGTTTGCTCAGGGACCTTTCTGTTGTGCCGGGACGTACCAGTCTGAACTGGCTGGAGGAGCAGTGATATGGATTGGAAGATATGGAGCTGTGACTTCAGGCTTCCCTTCTCCAGCTGGGCTCTTTCTGAGCTGTGCTTTGTGGATGATGAGCTCCTCGCAGGATGCTGCCAGCAGTGACTCAAACCCTTCTCCGCTCAGTGGTCCAAATCCTGCACAGCTCAGCTATTGGCTCCGTGGCTTGAGATGCCTGGAGATAGGAGCCGTGGGTGCCTGTGCCCCAACTTAGGGTCCTGAGGCACCACCAGCCCCTATCTGCCCTCACCAGCCTCACTGGGACCTTCAGTGGGCTCCACATGAGCTCAGTCTGTGTCCATCCTGCCTGAGCCATGCTGCAGGGCTGCCTGCCCCTTGCCTTGTTCCTGAGCTGCTGCTTGGCTTTCGTGGGCTTTCCTTTAGGGAGCAGCCCTGCTCTTGCTTCTCCCTGACTCCAGCAAGCTCACTGCTCTCTGCAGCGCGCTGGGCACAGCGGAGGGGATGTGCTGTGAGCTCAGCCTTGCCCCGCTGCTCAGAGACAAGAATGCAGCTCTGCAAACTACCGTTCGCCTCTTGAGACAAATTATGGCACACTGCAATAGCTGAGGAATAGCATAGGAGGAGTATGCAATGAATCATGATGCATATGCACACGAGGGGAAAAGTTCAACCTTCTGTTTGCCATTATCTGACTCTTGAAAGCTGAACTGTTCAATTCTTGCATTTTCTTCACAGAATTGATTTCTGCAGCATTTCCTGAGTCTGTCAGTCTCAAGGCAAGCGAAAGAAAAAGCATCAACCCTCAAAACTTGGCAATTGGGCTGGCTTGCAACTAAAACTCAAAATAAAATGGGGTGAGAGAGTGGAAGTGCTGTGTGACGTAGAACTCTGGACCACACCAGCCTGCATTTGGGCAGCTGAGTGCACTTCCCTGCCTGGGGCGGCTGCCATGCTCTGAGTCCATCACTGCAGCCTCATGCCTGGGGTGCAGGTGGGAATGGGCACGGAGCCTCAGGAGCTGCTGTGGCTATGGGAGATCCCAACGTACCATAGCAGCAGAGATGTCAAGTTGTTTTTTCTGATTGCATCGGCTGTAATGGATTTTCTCTGATAGGGGCAGAGAAAGTAGAGAGAGAAGATCTCCATCAAGTGACTCGAAGTGGACTTTGCCTCCCAAAGTACCTGATTTTTCCCTATAATAACAATGAGGGCATCTGCTGTCTAATCTCCAAAATTAGCTCCTTCAGGGGGTTTGGCTCTGGAATTTCCAGAGTAGTCCAAACTCCCATCAAATTACTATTGCCAATACAGGAAAAATAGTCTTCAATTAATTTCATCATCGGTGTGCATCATTAGTTCTAAAGAACTGTGCTACCCAAGAGGAATAGGAGATTTGCTAACTCACTACATTGGATTTTGTCAAACCTCTAAACTGTGCGGTGGATACTTGTCCTTCCTTGGATACTTGTCTTTAACACGCAAAGAGGAGGCCAGGAGTCTGACAGTCGTCTCTTAACTATCTACAAACATTCACATAGGAGAGGGTTTTTCAGGGGAAAAAAACAGCATCTCCTTAATTTAGCAGAAAAAATGAGATTCGGAATAATGAGGAAACAGAAGCTAAACACATTGAGAGTGTTGACAAGACGTGGGTTTTCGAGAACGACGCTAATTACACATTGAAACCTATTAGCTTGGTGGCTGGAGGAGTCCACATTCCTTCCTTCCTCCCCTTGGCTGCCAGAGCTCTTACGGAGAGCATGAGCAGAGGCGGTGCGGGGTGGGAGGTCAGCTGGGAGGTGGTGATGTGGAAACGCTCCTGGCATCCCAGAACCCTGAAACCCAAGGATGGCCGTCTCCACCAGCAGCACTCCAAGGTCGACTCCTTGGGCAGCAATGTGTGCTTTTGTGTGGGACTGGGAGCAGATGGAGTCAAGTGACCCTCCTTCACCCCAGCTGTCCTTCCTGAACCACCTCGCTCTGCCCTACACCTGTTTGCACCGTGTACATCCTGCACAAGTGCACGTGGTTGGTGTGCCTGGAACTGCCAGTGGGATTATGTAGCACTGAAAGTCACCACACGAACCATTTCACTTGAATCTGACATGTCAAATGAACCCGACAAAATACGATGACCTTTGAAGTGTTTACACAGATCTGATTTTTTCTGGATATTCTCCTGGAAAAAATTTTTAAAAAGCACAAGAACTCTTAATTTCCCAATAATATTTGCTTTCTTCCTCTGTACTCAAACTGGCTGTGCAATTATCAAGCAAAGAAAGCTGTTTGTGCCACTTCTCCTTTTATTAAAAAAAAACAGCTTTGAATTTCTGAACTGGCTGCGTGGAGCAGGGAAAGGTCACTGGAGAACGGGCACTGAGACCAAAGCCCTGTGCAGATGCTGCTTGGGGTCAGTGCTTTCAGGTAGGATTTTGCACTGATTAACTAAAGCCTGCACCTCAAAATGCTCCCAGAACACAGCCTGTCTGCACGGGTTCATTTTGCCCATCCACGCACAGGAGGAAATGCTGCAGCTCTCTTCCTGCACCCACCCCCTCGGGAGCAGGAGGAGAATTTAGGTCAAAGTACAGGGGACGGCGTTACCGGCATTAGCACTTATTAACCGGTTTGATTCTATTAGGGGAAACCTACAGTGAATAATGAGAACTGAGTCGGCCCTTTCCACAAGTGCTTTAACAGCTGGTGGCCTGAGAGCTGTTTTGATGAAATAAATCACCCTGCTGGAAAAATCTCCAAAGCCGCAGACTGTGGAAAGTTGACCAGATCTTTACTGGCAATATTTAGGGATGCTCCAAACAATGAGACAGTTGTTTTGCTGATACTTTGAGTACTGAGCCTGGAAAAGCTTGATAGCCCTTATCTGGCCTGCCCTTGGGGTTTGGGATGGAGGGCACCGTTAACCTGATGGCTGGACTCCCGGAGGGGCTCGTAAAGATTTCAGTGCATGCAGTAATTAACGGGATGCTCTGTCCTCAGCTGGAGGGCTGCACACAAGCAGGGCTGGAGGGATGTTTCTCCTGGTGAGCATCCTCCACAGCCCTGCACCTGCTGTGGATTTCTGGGGCAGAACCCGGAGTTACTGAATGCACAGCACTGCTGTAATGCCTGTAGAGGTACATACAGAGCCCTGGGCTCCCTGTAGAGCAGCTGTAAGGTGCCAGCTCTCTCCCCACACATGGCACCTTCTGCTCTCAGAGCTGTGTGGCCTCTGGATGGCATCACAGCGAGGTGAATCCAGAGCTCACAGCTCATATCTTGGAGGAGATGTGCTGGGAAGAGCCCCAAGTGGGTGGGATTCCTGCAGCATCTTCCTTATGGTTGGTGTGAACCTCACAGCATGCTGGATTTTGTGGAGGGATGTTTTTTTGCCTCTGTATGGGAAATGTGTTCTCTTCGTGTCCAGGCTGTGTCAGCCTTATTTGTTTCTTTTTTCTTTTTTTCAGATGAGGCTAAGTCTGCATGAATTCTACACCAGAAAATGAGACCTGAAGTGCTGACTCAAGCACAGGTAGGGGTAGATAACGGAGCAGACAGCAGGAATTCCTGTCCACCTCTTCACCCTGACCTCTTCCTTTGCACCTCTGGCTGCAGCTGCTTCCTCAGCAGCCTGCGCAGAGGAAAACAAAACCTACAGAGGAGAAATGAAGACAAAAGTGCAATCAGACACTGGCTAGCAATGGGAGATCTCATGTTGACGTTCCGTTCTTGGGAAGGTCTTTCATTCAACCTGCAGGACGAGTGGTCCTTTCAGCATGGGATGAGAAAAAAATTCTCTCTTCTAAGCCTCTCAGCTTAGCAATGCCCATGCAGCAGGTTGCTGAGCAGCAAACTGGGTTAAGGGCATACAAGAGGGGAGACCTTCCTGTCTGGTTGTTGGTGGTGGTGATTTTTGAGCTCAGTTCAACCTCCCACAAACACCTGCGGGCTGTAGAGGAACTTAACGCTGGTGTTAAACGGTGAGGAAGTAAAATAGAAGCGATCTGTCAAATTCAGTTTAATGAGGTCTTTCTCTTTAATTGGGTGTTTGTGGACGTGGAAATGGTGGTTTGCATACCTCAGAGACATCAAACTGGCAGGAAGGTGCTGGTTGGGCTCTCTTGGGTTGCCCTCTCTGAACTATCTTCTCCTGTGCCTCCCTGTTGTCTTGGCCTCTCCATCCACGCTGATGTCCTGCTTGCTCCTTTAATTAGACCAAAGATCCATCGTGTTTATACATCATCAAATGCAGCTTTTTTCACATTCCCTTTGCCATGGGCAACCCTGAGAAGACTTTATTGAGATCCATTCCCCCTCATGGAGCATAACCAGGAAAGTAAGTTGTTGCAGTCAGAAAGTCCTCGCAGTTTGCATGGAAAAAAAATGGATTGAACCCAGCTTGTAATGCAGTAACCGTGGGCTGTGGGAGAAAAGATGTAATTGTTGTCTGCACTAAACACAAACCTAAACAGGATCACAAGTAATTAGCTATTTAATAGGTGACTAAAGTAAATACTGCAATTAAAAAGCCTATTAAAAATATTAAAAAAAAGAAACCCCACAAGAAATGTAGCTTTGTCCCGGACTGCCAGTCAACAAAATCAACAAACCATTAAAATAAAAATGTCCGTACATGCCCAAATCAGTAAAACACATAATAATTACTTGGCACATTTTATCTTCAAAGCCCTCTGCAAACACTGAGTAATTAATCCTCCCAACACCTCTGTGCGGTATGCACAGCAGGCACTGGTAAAAAGCGAGCTTGTGTTGCAGGCAGGTATAAATACCTTGTTGTGGGGCACGTTCCTGCTGGGGGAAATGCCACTCAAAAGTCAACAACAGAGCAGAGTGCTTATCTCTTCAATGGCCCTCCTTGTAAGGCTCCTTGCCTTTGTTTTAGGGAGGGGAAACAGGCACACATGGAAGAGCTACTGCTGGGGTTGGTTTCTCCATCAGCCTCTGTGGTGAAAAGGGTGTCTGTGGTGAAACCCCATGTTCTTGTACAGCATTCTTGCCCCCAGACCTCTTTGAAGGTGTTACTGAGGCCAGGTTCCTCTCCTGGGTCTGGAGACCAACACTGCTTCCCAACATGAGCTTCAGGTCAGTTGTGTTGAAGTTGATTAATTGCAGTGTCCGTGCTCCAAGGCTGAGGGATGAGGGAACATCCCCTCCGCCATGCTCCGCCAGCAGCTGGGGAGGATGGGTAAGATGGAGGTCTGGCATCACAAGCAGAAGACAAATGGCTTCCTGCTCTGATCCTCCACTCCACTCCACTCCACTCCACTCCACTCCACTCCACTCCACTCCATCTTAGCCTAAAGGCCAAGAAGCAAGAACCATCTTGGGAGGGATGATCTTTAGGGTCCCTTCCAACCTGATCTGCTCTACGATTCAATGATTCCTCCCATTGCTCTGTACAATAACTTTTGCTATAAAACCAAAAGGTAGGGAAAAGAAAAATATGAGTGGTAGATCAGAGTGGAGTAACACGTGGGGGAACGAGAAGCAAGAATGCAACAGTGGGGCACGGAAAATTCCCATTAACATCAAGCCATGTCATAAACACGTCCAAGCCTGGGAGTGCCAGGAGAAACAAAATACCTTACAGAGAAAAATCAAAGATGATACCATCAGATCCCATCCATTTCCCATGAAATGCAGCAAAGTGCTGTGTAGAGTTTGGCAGGTGCCGTGTGGAGCAAACGGGAATGAGTAATCCCACCCTGGCTGCCTTTAAGAGACCGTTTGCAGCAATGGCTAATTGGGCCGAGCAGTTAAACGCTCGTCCAAAAATAAAGTTTCCCACAAAGAAGATTGAGCGACAAGTGGAAAACTACCTGCGCTGAGATTAATTTTGGTGTGTGAAGGAGGGTGCTTCTGCAAAATGAAAGGCTGTATTCAAAAAGGGCTTGTTTTCCTTTTGATCAGAGGGGCACCTGCCCTGCAAGGAGGAAAGTGGATGTTCACCTCCTCCTACAGCCACAGACACCCACAGAGCTGTGCCCTGCCCATAACAGCTGCCAGCTCTCCCTTGACTCATAATCCATAATCCCAATTCCTTGGTGGGATCTGGGACCGTGTTGTCTATGTCCATTTTCTTTTCCTTCTCATGTTATATGTATGCTCTTCTGTGGGGCACTGGGTTTCTCTGTCCTCATCTCCTCCCTGCAGTGGACAGGGAAGGTCCCATCCTTTTCTTTGCTCCAGATGCCTTTGCTTCGCAACTCAGATGACCCCATGCCTGTCTCTGTCCCCCAGCCTGGTTTAGCTTTGCCTCCTGGCCTGTTGGTTGGGGAAGATGTCCTGAGGGATGCTTGCCCATCCATGTTATTAGCCTGGAGATTTCCCTATGGGTTTTCCATTTGT
This sequence comes from Penelope pileata, assembly GCA_013396635.1. Classification (NCBI taxonomy): domain Eukaryota; kingdom Metazoa; phylum Chordata; class Aves; order Galliformes; family Cracidae; genus Penelope; species Penelope pileata. The sequence goes on from WBMW01003761.1 coordinate 659,773, forward strand.
CTAGGAATTAAAACAACAGAGAAGGCAGAGTTCCATATCTCAAACGGATTTAATAGCACTTGAAACATTTCCCAAAGCATCACATCGCCTAGGCATAAGTCACACCGTGTTTTTCATGTGCACACAAGTCCTATCTCAAACCCAGAGTAAATTACCAAGTTATTTCCCCACAGGACATGCTCCATGATGTCTATCAGCTGGATCATCAGGATAGCCCGTCCCTGCAAACAGCATTTAAACACATGCTGAGGTTTAAACAAGGAACTTGAGCGTGTACTTTAAGATTGAGGGCTATCCTGATGTACAAATTAGACTCACAGCTCTGAGCCCATGGAGTGGGGCTGGCCTTTGTCCCGAGATACACTCGTTTGTCTGTATGGAGCTTTCCAGGGAATGTCACCTCCCTGGTTCTCATTTGTGCAGTCAGGATTTCAGATGTGGTTGAAAGAGGTGTATGACTGTTTGTATTGGGTGACTCTTCTCTGAAGGTTCATCTGATAGCACCAGGTGGAAAAACTCCTATTAACGCTGAACAAAGCCCAAAGTATTACAATAGCAAATATTTGATTTATATCAAATACCCACTCATTTCTGCTGTCCTCAAATAATGCAGTATTTGGAGGGAGTTTCATTTTGTTATTTTTGAGTGTGTCTGTTTCATGCTTTGTTTGCCTCACTAGTTCCTTCCGAAAGAACATCTAGGACAAAAACTGTGCAAAACTGGGGCATTTGAGATCCATCGTTTCCAAAAGGTGATGGACCGCAAATAATCCAGCCCAGCCCCCAGGATGCCTGGAGACAAAGGGCATCCAAAATGGGCCACAGCCCTAAAAGCAAAAGCAGAGCATGCCGAAGAGAGCACAGGTGAAGTATTGGAAATGACACCTGGTAGCGAAGTAGAGAACTGTCAGTGGTGGGCAGCACAGAGGAAGGGGATGGGATGTGTGAGCTGTATCTGCGCTGGCCTTGGTACCATCTCCATGTCCTACATCCGTGGTCCTTGGAGGTGCCTCCTGGGGGGCTCTGCAGAAGCTCAGGGGCTCCTCAGCTCCTTGCCCAGTGCTACAGGATGGACCCATGGGCTGTGGTGGCTGCAGCCTTCCCCAGTGCCGTGCCTGAAAGCTCCACACAGGAGCTCCCCGAGCACGCGGACCAGCACGCGTCAGGATCGCTCAGCATCAGGCAGGGCCTGACCTCATTTCTGCATCTCTGCTAGATGCTGGAAACGAGCTTCTGGGGTAATTTAGCGTCTCTGCTTTACCTGCTACCCATGCTCACGGCATGCCCTGATAGGTACAACACACACCGTTAGCCCACTCTGCATATAACTCAACCTTTATTAGATTACATGCTGCAGTAACCCATTAACCCCTTTGTTTCCATCACTGAGGTTTAAAAACCCTTCAGAAATAACTGCTACATGCTCTGGCACCCCAGTGCCACAGACGTCAGCAAGCGACCCTGTGTTTCTTAACATTTTTCTGAGTGAATGTCCCAAGCATGGGACTCTTTCTCCCTTTTAGGGCGTGGGAGGCAGCGTTCCCACATGGGACATTCCCCTGCTCCCTCCCTGTTTACCCTGCGGGGTCTCTCGGATCAGACCCGCTGCCATCCGTCATCCCTTCAGAGATACAGATTTCACTAATGGCCACAGTGTAAATATTTGCAGTAAACAGTTTTAACAGCTGACTTTTAGTAGCCACTGTGCATATGGAATTGCATACACAGGAAGAACAATTATAGGGATGGAAAAATTGGCACAGGAAGAGGGGAGAGTAAGAAATGAAATGCTGAATTCCTACAGGAAGGTAGGAATTGTAGCCTTTGTAATAATTAATTTGCAATGAGCCTTCTCTTCAGAAGACCCACAATGCAGGCATGAAATGAATGTGTAGAATTATTTCATCCTATAAAATAATATATAGTGCTGAAATTCACATTATGTTACTTTTTTTTGACCCAAGTGATTAGCCAGGATGTGGGGTCTCATGGCTTGTTTCCACTAGAAGTGGAAATTAATGATGGTCTCAAGTATTTCTTTAACACAATCCTGTTTATTTCAAAGACTGTGCAAAATCCTTGTTCCCTGAACTCATTAGGAATTAAATAGCAGGAGGCAGTTTCCTTGGGCAGTGGTCCAAGCCCCCTTTTCCAGCCAGCACTCAACCCAAAAAGCTCACTTCATCAGTCTCATTTCAAGGTCATGCTTCATGTGCTTCTTTAGTTATCCTTGACTTTTTCAGCTCTCTTTGCTACTGTGATATTTCTCATGATGTTTTTCCTACTTTTTTTTTCTCCTCCTTTGCCCTACCTCCTTCCCCTCCCCACCTTCCTCCCAAAAACCCTGCATGAATTCATTCACTGCTTTAAAGGAAATTTAAATCCTCAGCCCTGAGCACCTGGCTAACTCACGCGATGTGCTTTAGGCAAAGCCTTCTGAAACTGCTTCAGAAGACCAATTCTTCCCCCACCCTCCAAAAAATAACCACTTTTGCCATTTATTATCAGCAAAAGTAGCTATTAGGCAATCAAGCTTCAGTGAAGCATCTCCTTCTGCTCTGACAATGGCTTTACTCCTTCAGCCATTGTCGCTTATCTTGCCGGATGCCCGTGATTCTCAATGCCTTTTTTTCTCCTCCTTTTTGTATCCTCAAGAATCCTCCTGAGGGAAAGGCAGAGTTTTGTTCTGGTCTTTTAGACAGGCTTCACCCTTGAATGGGGTTTTGGTTTTGCTTTCCACTTGAGCTGGTAAATCCTTGTCACAACGCAAAACACAAAACGATGAAAAATCCCTGTGCGCGCCGTATCTGTATGTACACATGCATGCACACACACGCTTTGGACCTTGGCAAGAAGATGTATTAGCTCGTATTCCACCACCACCCCTGCCAGACTAACTCTTCCTTTGTGATGTTTATTCAACAAATCACTGCTAGAGCTACTTGCTCGTTGAGAGGCAAAAGCAGTGTAATACGATAACAAAATGATTCAACATTTCAGTCAAAATCTAGGCTCCATGGATGTATTTTTTATTTACTTATGGTGATGTTCCTCCTTTTTTGTATTTAGGTGGACATAGCCTGTGGGGTATTTATGAGGCTAATTTCAGCTATCCAAAGCATTCCAACAGGTCTTTAAAGGGATGACCTACAAACTAGAACTGAGAGTGAGGCTTAAGCGTGGCTTTATACATCCCGAGTGCCCAGATTGCTCAGATACAAGCTCTGTATTCCCCTGCTTGGCTCTGTTTTATCCTGCAGAAGGTGGGAGGAGGAAGGTTATTTGACTTGGAGCTGGGCAGACGTCTGACAAAATAATGTGAGCAAATTAAGACAGATGAAAAGTGGGAACACAGGGGGAGAGAAAAGTGAATTTCTTTTCCTCTTCTGGAAAATCCAAACAGTCCAATATCTGCTGCAGCCCAGGTGGCATTCATTTCCCCTGTTTAACTAATTGGGGAGACTGGGATTTTTATTTTATTTAATTTATTTTCTTTTTACAGTTTTCTTGAAGCTTTCTTTTTTCGTCTATATTTTGATTTTCTTTGGAACCACATGTCTTCCTGCTATATGGAAAAGAATCAGTAAGCCATCACTTCCACTTCCTAAAACACTTTTATTGCTGAATCTTTTTTAATGGATTTTTTTAAAACCTGCTGTTGCCTTAAAAAAATTGTGAAATGAAATGAGCAGTAAAAGAATAAGAATTCTTCTAATAACACTGTGGGAAAGATGTAGCCCACAGCAACCAATTGGGACACAAGGGAAAATCAGGCCAGGTCCTGAGGACCAGCACAGGTGAATCAAAGCTGCAGTGTGAAATTGGTACTTACTCCTTCTTCAGGAGCAATTTTTGCTGGGGATTCATGTACCCAGCCCCAAAGCCCCGTTTGGGGATGCAGGACAGACCAACATCTTCAGCCATTCCGCAAGGAATGAATGGCTTTGGGCCATTTTGTCATCTCTCTGCACCATCCTTGTGTTTGTGCATACAAGGAGAGGGAAGTGGGACAAAAATTCTCTGATTTCCTTGGGAAAACATTTATACAAAGCTAAATGCCACGCAAAATCTGCACAAAGCAGCACCACAATGGCACCAGCCTGCTGGATCTCACAATTTCTTAGTAATTTGACTCCTGATCCTAGCAAAGGATGGAGGTTTTCAGCTCTGTTGGGTTCATATTCCATAAGAGATCCAAGTGCAGACAGCACCAGCCCTTAATCTTCAATTAATGCTCAGATCATTAAATAATTTTAGTCTAAGGCATGCTGCCAAGGAAAACACCACGAAGATTGTGTTATCATGAACGGCTTAACAAACTGTGAGACTTTCCCTGACTCAGAGGAGAGATGGAAATATTGAAGAGAGCAGGAGGGGTAATGTAATTATGAAAAATCTGAAGCCACAACACAAATACAAGAATATACCCTCTTAGACAGCAGTGTTCCTGTAGATATGTAATTTTAAACTCACCAAATACACTCATTAAATTACATGAATTGCATGCTCAAAGTTAGGCGTATGCCTCAGTCCCTTGCTGAGCTTGAGGCCAGGTGAGACCCATGCCTGAATGTTGTTGACATTTTATTCTCAACAAACTCTGTTCCATGTTGCTTTTAGCTTGCCTTTAACAAGCCTGACACAGCTTGGGTTACTCTTGTCACCGCTGTTGGGTTTTCCATTCTCTGTTGTTATTATTCATAACAATGTAATTTCCATTCACATCTCAAGTCCTTAAGAAAGAAAGTTAGAAGCTGAAGAGCACCAGCGGAGACTGGTGGATCTCTTGGGTTTTCGTTACGCACACCCTACATTACAGGATATCCTCAATACAGAAGATCAGCCAAATCCCAAGGCTGGCCCTAATGTTCACGCCTTCCTGGAGACCAGGGATCAGTAACACACATCTCCCAGAGACCCTCAGCACGTGCTTGGGCACACGTGTGTCATCTCTCTGGTATGCACCCAAAGAGAGAAACTTAGCACGCCACTCACTTGTTTTACAGCTGGCTAATGATGCTAATTGTGCCTGCACCTGTTTGCTCAGAGGGTTTGCTTAAATGAAGTGGCCAAAGCTGTGCAAGGAAATGAGGGCCTGGTGTTAGCCCACCAGTGCAACTGAGCATTGCCTTGGGTTCTGACAGAGAGCCTCTCATCTCCCAGGATTAACCATCAGCACCGTACATTTTTGCACAGGTATTCCATAAGAAGAGGATTTGAGGAAAATCACTTAAAGGAAGAATGCTTTTACACTTAAAATTGAAACTCTGTCTTTCTCTGGCAGGTAACCTCCATCTATCCTTGTTGCTTGGTGGGATCTGAAAGCTGTGTCCCTGGCAGGCTGCCCAGGGGGCTGCTGGCTTCAAAGGCTCCCCCTGCCCCTTGCTGCTGGCTTTGTCCCCATCATGGGTCCCTGTGTTGTGCCACAGGGTGGGAATGTGACCCTGCTGCTGCCACTGGCTCAGCTGCAGGCAGTTGGCATAAGGGGCAGTGGGCAGGAGGCAAGCAGGGTGAGGTGCTGGTGTCTTGTAATGGAACATCTTCATTTGTTCGTGTTCTGTTGTTGGCTGATAAATGAATGCAAAAGAAAAAAAAAGAATTAGAAGAGCCAATATTGCACCCTTGGTGCACCATGGTGAGAAGATGTATAGTGAGGAAGTGAAGTATTTCTGCTTTGGTAACTAATTGTTATCAATTGGAACAAAACTTCCCTGGGTAACCTGCTTGGGAAAGGATCCAGCCAGGATGAGGTTGCAGTCTTGGTGAAGGGAAACCTACTGTGTGATTGGGCTTCATACAGTGCTGGGAAAATGACTACGTATTTATTAACTTAGTTTCTCTAAATAGAGCTGCACAGGAATTTCATTATTTTGTCAATGAAATCTGCAACTCTGTCAAAACCTAAACCAGATATGAAAAGGAATGCTGTTACTTTTGGAGTATAGAAAAGTTCCAGTCAGAAGGTTTCATGGTGATGTTCTTGTTTTAAATGTGTAGCTTACTCACAAAAAATACAGAGCTAAAGGCATGGGAGGGAGTATCAGAGTGCTTCAGAGCTATCTGTAAGCTTGGCCAGCTGCGTCACTTGCTTCACCTTCTGATTGTTGCTCCCTTCTGAGATGGGGGCTTTGTGTCCTCATTCAGAGATGAGGAAATAATCTCCTACTTTTCCTCTGTTCCTAGATCTCTTTGCTCAGAGCTTTTTGCTCTTAACGTTTCTTTCTGATGTTGCACGCCCATGCAACCATCTGATTTCCAAACTCAAAATACATAAATGATAGGAAATTTTATTCTCATTTCCCACCACCACCCTGATAAGTCTGTTACCTCCAAGGAGCCGTTTTCTCCTAGCAGAGGCTTGCTCAGCTCCAGGACACGTTTTTGCTCCCTGACTTAAAAGGTGACAGCTTAAGGGTCTCTGAAGGGTAACTACAATGTACCGTACCGGTTGGTTGGAAAACCACTAGCCATTTAATAAGTACTTTGACTTGCTGTAGTCTTACCAATAATTCTGGCCACAAAGACCAATTGCCAATGAGAAAAGACTTGTGTGGTTCTGCTCCAAAGCTCAGCTAATGAACAACTCACTCAATGAAAAGATTCCTGCTAGTTTTAGCAGGGATAGGGCCTGAGCCAAACCATTTAAAACCATATTTTGTCCTGTTGTTACTAAGTTTGCAGGAAAAGAAAAGAGGGGAAAAAAATGGTACAACTTGTCTAGGTTACTCTTTAACAAATGGTTATAGTGTTTTTAAAACTCTGCCTCTGGGATGTTCGTGCATCGCTGAGCACTGTTAAAATAGAGTTTGACATTGGTATTCATGGCAATTCTAAGAAAACTGCCTTTCTTTATAAGAATAAAAAAACCCTAACCCTAAAAGGAACATTAAACATAAATAACATGAAACACGGCTGTTTCCACAATAATTTGAATGATTCATTTATTTGTTTTTAGTCCAGGGCTTTTAAGATAAAGATTCATCATATGAATTATTTTTCTAGGTAATGCACACTATAAACATATTTCTTTTCCCCTCTTTCCCTCAAGATCCAATCCTTTTTTTTTTTTCCTGTGGAAAGTAAGATTTTTCCAAACTTCTCGTGAATAAGTGATGATGACTGGAAGTTCTCTAATCTCTTGCCATCTACAAGTGAGTCCACGTGGAGCACTTGGATGGAAAGCTGCAGCAGCAGGTTCCAAGAGCTGCAGGGCTCTCTAGCTGTGAGTCAGGTTGAGTGTATGGAGATGTGACCCAGGCAGCAAAATGCAGCCTTTCCATCTATGTGTATCTTTTCACTCCCATCTTTGCCCTCTAATGAGCAAGCCAGCCTTTTCTTGCCTGCAAATTCCTTACTACCTATGTGGCCGCATCCTTCTAGGCCTGGTAGAGAAGGATTTCACTGCTGCAGAATTAGGGTGGCTCATTCTGATCTGGCTTTGGGGCCCGTGCTCAGATTGCCACTTCTTTGTGTGCTCAGAGGTGTTTGTTTGGAGGCAGTGTGAAATCTGTGTTTCAGCAGCCCTGTCTTCAGTCCTGGGATTAACTCCTCCTGTTCCTCTCTTAGAGGTATCATCTGCAGAGGGGTTTAGGGCTGCAGAATGAGTCTGCCCATCGCCTCTGGTGGTTTGTCAGGGCAGCTTACTCCATTTATACGTTATGAATTGGGGCATGACCCTTTGGAAATGATGGGAATCTTTCCAGTTGGTTTCCATTATCTAAAAACAACATGGAGCTGCAGCTTCAGGGGCATCTAGATGTGGAGAAGCAGCAGGACACTAGAACCTGAGGCTTTCTCTTTGGTTCCAGAGAAACTGCATCATGGTTCACCTTGAGTGGTGAATGACCATCAGCTGCTTTGGCTGTAACTCCCAGCTTCACGTCATGCAGCAGGGCCAGGTGGACAGTGAGCTCCATGCCGACATTAGAGGATGCTCATGTGTCTTGTTGTGGAGCCTCATGCAATGTTTTCTGGACCAAAACTGCTCCACTGCACTAGAGATTCAAAGAAGTTTTTTATAGTGTGCACAGCCCTGGATGGTGCAAAAAAGGTCAGCTGTGTTCAGACCTAAAATTTGTTGTAAGAAAAAATAACAAAACCACAGAAGTTCTAACGGAATGGCTGAGTTTTTAAGAGAAATAAATGATTGATGAATGTTGAATATCAAATATGGACTCACTTCTAGAACATCTTGAGAGTTTCTGTTTTGGAATGAATACTTTATTTGGGCTAAAATGTGAAAGGCTTGCAGTATTTCTTTTCCACAGAAAAAGTTGCTGTCTGACTATGTGGAAATACTATCTATTATGCCACATAGTGAAGCACATTTTTTTCCTCTTTTGCAAAAAGTGGTCAGAAGCCAGCTTTCTTCTTATTTATCCAGCATTTGTCATCCCACAGGGAAAGGACTGGAGATTTAGTAATATCTTGAAGAAAGGTTTGCCAATACAAATGCAATCGTTTCTTGCAAAGGCCTGTTAAGAAGACAACACTCACTGCTTCCAAAAAGGATAAACAAAGCTGAACGTAAAATACTTTGGGAGGAATTTGCAGGAAGTCAGCAAGGAATGAGTCTATTCCTGCTGAGATGATAGATCGTTAACATACAGTATGACTTATTTCTCTAGAAGCCAAATATTCACTGTAACATATCTCACGATGTTCCAGGGTAGGAGATGTTGATAGGGGATAGACTCTTGGGTGATATGTTTATGGTACAAGCTCAACAGGAATCAGAGCTTTTCCCAGTGCAGAGCCATCTGCACCCTTGAACCATCAACTCCAGCTGCCCGGCTGGACCAGTGGGTCTTATAGGGACAGCTGGTGAAACATGGGTCGGGTACTGGGACATTAACCCATGAACCAAAGAGGGATCCAGGTCCCTTGTGCATGGGGCTTGGTGACTTTGGCTCTTCGGTGACAGCTGACAAATGGACAGCTCAGATCCTAGTTCAGCTACAAATGTAAACACACCTCCATGCTTCCAAGCTCTCTAAGTGCTGGTTAAACCGTACTAATTTTAGTGTAAACAGGACATGTTTCATATTTATGCATGACTCTGGCTAGGGTTGCTGTCCTGAACCAGAGCCACGACAGATGAACATCTCTGCCTTGTTTTTGTTTTGCTGGTTATGCTTACAGCAAACAACCGTGTCTGAGAAGCCTGGGGTCCGTGGGATCAACTGTTTAATCAGCTGTAGCAAGAATGTAATTGTCTTTGTTGTTAACCATTCAGCTATGAAAAGCGTGAATAGTATATGTACATTTGGAAGCACTACCCCAGTAGTTTTGTCCCTGCTTTGCTCCCTCCTACTGGTCAAATGCTCAAAATAACTTAAATATTTTGGAAGTTAAGCACTTTACTGTTTTCTTTTAAAGTTTGTGTTTTCAGTTCAAAGAGATAATTGCATCTGTAACGGCGAGATGTTTTCTTCACTTGGCTCAGCATCAGAAAACACCTGCTAGGGGTGAGCTGCTTGTAGCTCTGAAATGCTCACTTTTTTTTTTTTTTTAACAACCCTTTCAGTAATACAGATGTACCACAGCATCTCCAAAAGTTTTTCTTAAAGAAAAACTTGGTGCTCCTTCCCACTAAATCCATATACTCACTTCTTCTGTTTTGTTTCTTGATACTCTACAGCATAAATATTTCCTAGCAAAGAAAAAGAAAAAAAAATTCAGTCAAATTGAACATAACTTCTAAAAAGGCACATCTCCTGTAGCCATGATTCCTGAGTGCAGAGGACATGGGATGAGGAGGTGGTGCCTCCTCCCAGGGCAGCACTTCGCATCCCCGCAGAAGGTAGCTTGGGCTGTTTCCCTCTGCCATCCAAGTGCTTTCTGTGCTTTAGGGATGCCCACTCCACTGAGCTGTTGGGGTGGGAAGAGACGCTGGTGTCCACCCATGGCCACTTCACTCTGAGTTTAGGTCCTCCATAAACCATGGAGGAGCAAACTGTGCTCCTGGTTCCAGCTGGGCTCTGAGGTCATGCTGAGCTGAGCCAAAAACCATTTTGTGTGGGTGACTGCTTCACCCTGCCAAGAGCTGGGATGTTGCAAGACTGCTCAAGGTTTCAGCTGTTGTCCGGTGCTCTGGAATGTGGCACTGAGTCATTTCTCCGAGCAGTGAGTGCCTTCTGGCTCTGGACACTTGGAGCAGCCCCAGTGCATGGGGACAGCCCATGGGGCAACGCTGCTCCGGTGCATGGAATTGGGTGTTGCAATGTGGGTGTGAAGCCTGCCAGTTTTTAAGTGGAGAGTTAATGGAGGCCTAACCTCAAAATGCTGGGAGCTACCTAAAGGGTTACATAACTCCACCACCCACAGGCATTTCTTATGAGCTGTTCCTGATTTCACCCCAACTTCTCAGCTGTCATCTCCTCTGCGTTTGGGCAGGCAGCAGCATTTGGGATTGGTTTCAGTCCTCTGTGAGAGGTGTTTCTTAAGGTGTTGCTGAGTGTAGAGAGAAAATATCCCACAGCGCTGAGCATACAGAGACGTGTTTGGGTGCCCTGCTCCCATGTCAAGGCCTGGCTGTGTTAATGTTAACGCTAAGGGCAGTTAATGCCAAGGGGGTCTAACCCCTTTTCCCTCACTGTTATATCTGAATCTTGAAAATAATCAGAGGGGAGCAAACCACAGACTCCTTTTAAATCATTTCCAGGATCGTTGTGTCCATGCCATGCTTTTGAAATAGGAGCCCAAGGAAGGAGGAGCCCCTGCTTGCTCTCCCTTCTCACCCCAGCACTTCCCTCTTCAGCTCTCACCTCCAGTTTTGTTAAAAAAGTTAACAAACAGGACGGATAAACATCTTGCTGTGTTGCATAACTCCAGCCCTAAGTGCATTTTCCATGCTCCTGAGCCAGGCAGGTTAGTCATTTTGACATTTTAGTTATGTCTCACTCTGTAACAGCTCTTATTGCACCACCTCTACCTTGCATCTCCTCAACCTGCAGCTGTTTGTGTGCGTCTCGCTCGGTCCCTCGCTGTGTTGGGATGTCCTGAAGATGCTGGAGGGGGAACAGGCGCTGGCTGCAGGACATGGAGGGGTGTGAGATTTGTGGGGGTTTGGCTGGAGCTGGCCTTGCATGAGCACAGCACCCTGCAAGCCGTGTAGGTGCCGTTTTCTTTTGTACACAGTCTCGGGTAACAGGTGAAATGGGAGCTCCTGCACAGCAAGCTTGGCCAAGGGCTGGCAGGCTGCTCCTTCCTGCCCGCCCAGGTATGCCCAGATTTAAGAGGGAGTTCTCATGTATTTTGGCTCTTTTTCTTTGCTTTAATACACAGCAGAAAATTCAGGAAGGATCCTGAATTTTCCGTGGAGCAGAGGGTGGCACAGAGGCAGCGGATAAGAAATCATCTCTGCAGTGCTTTGAAGCCTCTGCTGTTGTGCCTGGCTTTGCCTCTCCCTGCCCAAAAAAAATGTAACTTGAGTCTTCTGCATTAAACTTGCTCAATTTATGGTTAACACAAATCACTGCGCTGCTTTCAGCTTTCTGTAGCCTGGGCTGCTCTGCCTGCAGCCCTCGGAGGTGCTGTCTGAGCACGGAGCAGGGCAGTGAGCATCCCACCTGGAGGAGCTCAGCAGCCCCAGGGGTTTGGTGGGATGGAAGCAGAGACTGGATTGCTCATCTGCTTCAAAGGGAGGTCGACAGGACTTTGCAGCTCTGCAACAGCCTAAAATGGGACTGTGCCAGGAGGACACCTGATGTCCTGGTATAGATTTACAATAAGGAGATTTAGAAGAAAAAGGACAGTTTTCTGACAATCGGAGCAGTGGGAACACAGAGAAGCATAAAGCACCTCCAGGTTCTGTAGGGATGCTAGGTGGATTTGTGTAAGGTGCCATACAGTGAGAATTGGGATGCAGAGCTCCAGTTCTAAATGCCCACTCTGTCCATGCAACTTTGCAGGGTTGTTTCACCACCTTAATCCTCCCCAGGGTGCTGGGCTTCATATAAGCTCACACTACAAGACCATCCCTGCCTTGTTTTCCTGGAGTTATTTTTCCTGCTATGCCACTCAAATGCAGTAATTTAAACCAATGTCTGCTGGTTTAATGTGTTCTGAAGCTTTTTGTTCTGTTGCCTGGAACTTAATTTTTTTTTCTTTTTTTCCTTCACTCCCTGCTGATTCCTCCCCTCAGTTTTCATCTCCCAAGGCCATAGCTAGAGCAGATTTTGTCATGATTATCACTCATCATAATTGAGTCAGCATAACTCATGATGTCATGATTAGATAACAACTCTCTCAAGCTGCTTTGTAGACAACTCATCTCAGTAATTCCCCCTGCCCTCGCTCTGACAATAACCTTATATCTTTTTGGCCTGGTTTTTTTTTTTTTTT